>UXGD01003703.1:0-19421 GCA_900474315.1 Torymus auratus
GCTCTTGCATCGCTATGAGTGTAATTGGAGAATCACCCACTAGATGGCGAGCGCCATTCCACAAGTGAGTTGGCGAGTTCAGGCTATAAGATGAGCTCACCTACTCGCCTACAGAGTAGCTCCCTTGATTTTAATCAAAGAATCTGTTGTACCTAATCGTTCCCCTGCCAATATGTCTAAGATAATAATTAGTGGTATAGACAATCATAGAATTCGACATTATTTGATTTCCTTCTGTACTTATACATTCGGTTTGTCATTAAATTTGTTGATTTAATACTCGTTTTGTGTTAAATAAGCAAAGTTGACACAGTATTTGTGTTAATTTCTTAATAACACAAAATATTGTTAAAACTGAAATCGATTACAGTAATATCAACTGAATTGACATTTAAGGCGATGATGTACCCCAACTTATACGTGCGTATATCGTAAAAACGCCAGTAATATTGAAGCCTGTAGTATACATATACATATCACATTACGATTGGACCGTCAACGTTGCGCGTCGTGCGGGCAGTATTTCAATTCGAAATGGCAAATCTGTTTTAAGCACCTTGAAAACGAGTCTTGTAATAATGTATATCAATTACAGACAAAAAGAAAAAAATTCGAGAGAAAGTACGTGAGGTCGCGTAATAAAAAGACCGATTAATCAAGTTGTATAGCAGCCAAAAGGCGCGAGTAACACGTTTCTCAACGACACCGACGACGACTTGTCAGAATTTTCAATTCGCCCCTGCATTATTTATCAGATACACATTCCATGTCACTTAGGCACTACGTTCATTAGGTGCGCGTATATTTCTCGAATGTCAAAAAGAATCTCGTATTGCAGTACCCAATCGCGCGCCGATACAAACTATCGAGCGCGCGACACTCAACACCATCACCCAATACACAGCTCCAGCTTGCCTCTCGCGAACTATTCCATTCGATCCGCTTGCACACACACACACAGCAAATCTCAGAATTTCACAAAGCGCACGATCTCCGTATAGACCCGTTTAAGTTCGAGAATGAAGAGACGTCGTCTCGCGCGCTGCACGTATCCGGAGGAATGCTCTCGATCCCCTCTCTCACCCCCGTAGCGCGCGACTCGATCCGTTTGTTTGCGAGAGCTGAGAGAGAGAGAGAAATGGAGATTGATGGCTTTTTTATTACGGCAGCAGTGTGGCGCGAGAGCGCGGGGATTTAATTTAGTCATGGGAATAGAGAGAAGGGTTATAGAGGCAGTAGCTTCGTATGTATGTGATGGGTACAGAGGAAGCGAAAGTATAGTTCGACCCGTTTACAGCCGATATTAAACGTTACGGTGGATTGGCTGTTCCCGGGCTAACTTGCACGGCGTTGTTGTTTAGTTTTTTTGTTGCGATGGAGGCAGAGGTATACAAGTGCGCGCCGTTTGCGGATGCAGTTTGCTTTCGATTGCTGCCTGGTTGTATACGTATGCGTTTTTATTGCAGGAGTAGGAGCGTTTGTTTCGCCTCCCTTTTTTTAGTGTTTAGGGTGGATAGCTGCTGTGTTTTGTCCGGAATTTCGTGAGTAAATGATATTTTTAAGAGCGAATATACCGAGTTTGGTATGATTGGTGCCTGTTTTATTTTGTGAAAAGTAAACACTGCTGTGGGGTTATGGTAGCTGAAATGTGTACAACAAAACTTTCATTGTCGCTTGGTTATTCTGTAGTAAAATGAAACTTAACTATAGCACGAGTTGGATATGAAATCCAATGTTTATACGTGACAAATTAAATCCTTAGAATTATCGTTGAAGCGTTTGATATTCAAATGTTTTGTCATGTATCAAATCGCCCAATCATTGGTTATTCTTCACAAAAAAATATTCCAGTATATACCTGTTAAATAAAGATACGTCTAAAGGTAAATACACAAATAACTGTCTTTCAAAACTCAAAAAATACGCTTCAGCGAATTAGGTAAATTCAAATTATTTTATCATTTATTTTATTCCGCAAACAATTAACAAACGACGCGGTACATGCACTTCGTACAAAACTTCATCGCGCGCATAAATTAACATTAGCATTTTTTATCGTCGGCGGCATTTACACTTTAATATCGCGCGGCTATACGCGAATTTCACCCCGCACACATATACGCGGTCGAATAAAATTTGCAATTTTTATCCGTCGGTGTAGAGAATCGAGCTTCGCGCGCATACTGTATATATCTATATATACAACGCACAACTTGGTGCGAACATATCATTATATGCGCGGCGAACGAGAGGAGAGCAGCACGCGTGCGAAAGAGATGAAGCGATAGAGGCGAAAACGCGCGCAGCTGCCGAACTCGCATCCGTATATACACGTGCGATTCATCGCGTGAGCGCAGTCGATTCGGAAACAGGTGTTTTCGCGTCGGCATGCGCGCGCGCCCAGGGTTAATCAGCTGTCGCTGTCGGAGCGAATATATACCATACATAGTGTCTTCTCTCTCCTTTATTTTTTGTCGTTCAATACGTAAAGGTAAAATTCGGCTCTCTTTATATGTGTATAATAATACACTCTCGGCACTGTGATTTGGGAGTTTGTAAACGACCGAAAGTAGTATACAGTGTATTTGCAAATGAAGCCAACGCACGCGGCGTTAAATAATCGGCGATTTCTCGCTCATCGAGTGCGCGTCGACGGGGTATATACAAGGAGAGAGAGAAAAAAAAGCGACCGGAGAAAACGAATATGCATTATTTATCAGTTCCATTGAGCGAAAGAAGAGAGTCGCATGCAAATGATGCGAGCACCGCGTGTAACGCGTCTATGAAATATTTATGTCGCGACGCGAGAACGGCCATAATAGGTATATACGAATGTTAATGCCAAATGAAATAAAAGAAAAAGGCGCCGAGGTGCCGTGTATAACGCGCGAGTTTTGCATTGTAAATCGGCGTTTAATAATTTTTTGTATTTTTATAGTAAAAACGAGGAGGATTACGTATTCCAGGGGGAAAAAAAGCGCGCCGACGACGTGGTGGTCGTCAATTAAAAAGTTAATTTCTCAGGCATTGTCTGTTGGTGGTGCGGTGTACTTATAATGGTAATTAATTGGTGGCAAAATATAGTCCCATATAACGATTGTATGCAATTTGTAGCTGCTTATGCGAGCGCGGCTCGTTGGCTTCGACTTTGCGATTGTGTTGTAACGAGTAACATTATAATCGTCCTCCTCCTCTCTGGGTCTCAGTCCGTAATCATGTTGTTGAGTGTGTAATAGACGCAATGCATATATAATATATGCAGAAAAGGGACTATTATTACCACTCTGTTCGTTTTAAAATCGTTTTCTGACTTTTAGAATTTCACGCCCACACGGTTATTACAATTTTCCGACATAATCAAAACATTGTCATCACCGTCCCTTCAAAATCATCTATCTACCCCTCTTCACTTTCTTCCACACCAGTACAGTTTTCCCTCACCTCGAGTCTTATCACACAGCCGCAGCCGAAAATCCACGCGCGCCGGCATCGAGATATTTCAATTATACGCGTCGGGGAGAGAGGACCGCGCATCGCGCGCGTAATTGCCTTCGGCGTTCTGTATGCGCGCGTGGCGAATCATAACCCGCGGTCCCCTTCCGAATTCCGCGAATCGCAACGTGCGCAATTAGCCGTATGCAAACGCACGTGGCATGCGTGTGCTAGGGTGCGGATGCGTTTTTTGAGGGTGACGCGTATTCCTTTTTTTTGGTGGTGGTATAGGGTGTATGTGGGATGAGTAATGTATGATGGAAATGGTGTGTTGGATATTTTAATTTTGGCTGTATATATTGCGGCGTCTGTGAGATTAACGTTAAAAGCGATATTGTGAAATATTTATTTGTATAGTGTATAGATATAGTCTACAAAATGTTATCTACAACCTTTTGGTAATAACGAAAAAGTTATATTTTCACATATGGAAACTTTTAAATAAACAAATGTTTTTATTACTTTTTCTATTCCTATATTGAATAATATGATTAGAACCCATATCTCGGTTTTATTTGAAACCTAAAAAGACTGCATACATGCGAAGTAATACTGTTACTCTGTAACGGGCTTTAAAAGCCAACGCGAATCGTGTACAAGTAAAACATGCATGGTAGGGGGGAAAAACTCTGGGGAAAAATTAGCGTATACACACATTTTTATGTAAAATATCTAACGGGTTGTGTATATATATTTAAAACGTAGACATTTTTCTGCGAAAACATTTAAAATGTGCGCAGTCGCTTTTACGGCGTTTCAAAGGCTTAATATGCGTTATTAAAGCTAAAAGTAAAGAGACCTTTGGTAAAAGGACGCCACAGTTTTCAATCCTCTGCATGTATATCTTGTGTGGGACGTATATACGGCGCCCTCGAAAGCTCCACGAGATTCAATTTATTTTTCGTTACATTGCAAAGTAAATATTAAATTTCGTAAATCTTGGTAAAAACGAATATGAAATTTAAATATTTGATGCATAAACACGGTAGAATGGGATTACGCGGTGCCAAAAATATATTATTCAAATAAATTTCGGTAGAAAAATGTCCAATAAAATTTTACAAATCTTTGCCAACCAGAGCCATCGTATATTCTAGTCGTTTTAAAACGCAAAAACCATTCGAACTCACCATCACACAACAAAATCTCTCACCTTCAACCATCATCGCCAACCCATCTCAAGTTTCAGCCACGAAAGCGTCTCTGTATTCCAATCGGCATCTTATAAAACCGGCCGATTTTTTCACCTCGCTCCCACCTAATTAAGCGCAATCCCTCGCCACTCCCACGCAACTTTTCGCAACTTCTTCTCCTCTAAGCGAAAAATCGACCGCTCACACACACACACCTCACTGAAAAATGCTAATTATGCGGGTATACAACACTCGGCGACGATGGGAAAGCCGTTCTCTCATGTCGCGCTTGATAAAACAGGTTGGTGTTCCGTTTCATCTCGGCGAGATCGATATAAACTCCGTTAACGTATCCGCACGCGCGACTCTATTAACGCGACGAATTTGTTTATTTATATATATATACGCACACACACACATATGCAAGCATTCGCACGCGTGAAAACGTATTAATTTATTATACATGTATACGAATAATTATGTGTGTGTATCTTGAAAACGCGAATTATCCGATAATAATATCGGCCCGGGGGGTTATTACGCGTATATATTCGTAAACCGAGTGTATTTGGCTATTTGGCGCGGCGGATGTAGATAAATGAAATATCTGATTTATGGATGTTTGAATTTATCGCGCGCTCGCGCACTGTATACACACATACGAGGAGAGTTGGAATTCCGTTGCCGTTCCGCAGCGGATACGTCTCTTTTATTTGCTGTAAAACATCGATGCAAATGTTTCGTCTAGTATGTGTATATATATATATATATTTCGTAATTTATTAACAGCACGCCGCTAGCAATATACATATATATATAAATGAGATAAAAAGCGATGATTTATGCGGTTATTGTCGGGGAATAGGAAAAAGTATGAATATATTGGTCGCGTGTTCTTTTTTTCCGATTTCTAATTAATCACGCGGATCGAGCGCTATATATAGATTTAATGCATCTATATATCTATAGAGTTGCCAGTGTATTTATAGCTCGAATGAATACATTAAAAGGTCTGTTGTCGAGAGTTAATCGAAGGAATGATTAACCTTTATTTTGTCTTATTAAACCAGTGGTTGAAATATCTCGTATAACAATCGCGGAATAAATTATACTTGTTCTACGAATATATGTATATAAAACCCTCTGACGAAGAAAGTAAAATAATATATATCTGGCTATTATAATATAGCCGCATTCGCGTTCCATTTGAACGTTGATTGCACAATTATACATATCTCGTAACAGCATATAAGAAGATTTTCCAATATCGTATAACCAACTATCACGGTTTCAATTCATTCTCATTGTACACCTATATTCCATTCTATATAACCAACATAATCTCTCTACAGTCTTATTTTCTAAAAGTCAAAGCTACTCTTGTTCTATTACCTCCACGTACCCAATTACTTAATTGTCTCTCAACCCACATATACGCCCACCTCGGCCCCATACAATTTTCCAAACCACCGGTACGACGGCGCTACGGTTCCCTAGCGAAATTTTTCAATGACCATAGCGCGCTCTCATGCGCCTCATGAATATTCCTCCGGACGCCCGGGCCTCAATTACCTTAGAACCTTACCTCTCTCAAAACGCTGCCGCCGCCTCTTCATTACCCCTTCGCCCTCTCCAACCCCATACTACACACAGCGCCTATATACTAACTAAAAGAAGAAGTACACGAAAAAAAATCACACACACACGTTGCTGCTAGTTCCCGTGAAAACGGTAAATTCCGGTTGTCAGAAGCGCGCGTCCGCCCACGCGAAAGCTCGCGTGAATGCGTAATAAGCGCTAGTCTGCATTTAGAAAGGTCCCGAGCTGTGCTCTCGCCGCGGGGGCATAAATATTCTAAGGAGCGAGTGTGTACGTGCGAGCTAGCTCTCTCGGACGTTCGCGGAGAGAGAGAGGGCTTTCTTCGCGCGCAGTGAAAATATACAAGGGGTTTATTTTTAAGCGGTGGTGAAGAGAGAGAGAGACACGTGTGTGTGGGGGATAAATAAATTGGGGCTTTGTTTGTAAACGGTGATTTTGAGTGCGCGAAAAGCGCGAGTTGAGTCTGTAGGGGTTATTTTTGGAGAGTCGTGTGTGTTTGTTATTTGATTGGGTGCTGAAGTGCGCGGTTCTTGTCGGTGCGATATGCTTGTTGAGGGTATTTGTTGTATGGTGTCTTTTATTTCAAGATTTTTTAAGTATATACAGAATCAACTCTTCGGTGTTCGAAATCGAATCGTTAATTAATATCGCTATACAAATATTTATACACATAAATGTATGTATTAAAAATTACTCATATAATATGTCAATATATTGCTGAAACATATCCATCAATCCTCAACCAGATTCATTAGCTAAAAATACTAATCTCGCATCTGACACGAAAAAAAAACTACCGGCTTTTTGCTGCAACCTCGTATACATATATAACACTTCCATCAGGTCAACACCGACGCAGGAATATATCAATTAATCAATCGTCCAATCAATCTCCCCTTTCATTTATTCAGCGGCCGATAATTCTTTGCTCTTCGGCCCTCTCCTTTCCCTATACCTTTTTTTTTCTCTCTGGCAGTTTTCCCCTTCTGTATCTTTTTCGCGAGCCGGGAAAACATTTACCAAAGCGAGAGAGAGCGCGCAAACTTTTTTTCAGTGCGCGAACGCGCAGTGTTTACATAAGAGCAGTACGCGCGCGCGACTCTCGATGGAGTAAGAAATTTCTCTCATTTCAGGCACGTTGGCAGCTCGTTATTTTCTTACACGAGTATTTGCGGCTTAATATAATTAAAGTTCGTCGTTCTTTTTTTTTTGCTGCTTCTGGTGCTACCGTCGCTGTATGTAGTGGACCGAAGTAATGTAACGTAAATATTTTCCTTGCGCGACGTGAAGTTTAGCTACGACGGTGCTTAATAACTCCGTGGCTACTACGGTAAGGTGCCGATAAATATTACGAAATACTATAGATTTGTTTTTCGTTTGGTGTGTAAATACCTGTATAACTTGTATATTTAAACAAACATTCATCATTGTGCAAGTAACGTGTGTAGTTCAAATATACTTTGAATTATTTATGGTAAGACCCTTGTAAATATATTTCCAGCATCTACCTTTCAATCTTTATCGATAATCAGCAAAACCCAGAAACTTCGATGGCAATCTCATGTCTTCTTAAAACTCCCACAACCTGTATTATAAAAATATGACTTTCCTATCCCACATATATAATCCCTCCTTATCGAGCTCCAATAACCCATGAACACCGAACCTCCAGCATTCCTCCCCGTCACTCAATAAACATAATATCCTCCGCGCGTCCTCAAAGCATAATATACATTATTGGCACCGCGTAATAACCCCTCCACAACTTTCTCTATATTAAAAAACGCTCTTGGCTTCAAAGTAGAGAGAGAGAGAGAGAGAGCCTCTCAAGAACGAAATAAAAGAGACAGCGCCGAGACGACGACAGATCGAGAGTTATTCGATCGAGAGAGTCGCGTCGTCGCGGCTTTGTGCGCCTATATATATCAGCGTATAGCGATCCCCTCGACGAAGACGTCGTCGTCGGCGCATTGTGCTCGAGGAGAAAGAGAGAGAGAGAAAAAGGGGTGGAACGAGAGATAGGTGCGAGAGACGGAATATTTTTGCCGGAAGTTGGAGGTGGGTGGAGGTCTTATCGCTTTTATATGTGATGCGCAAGCGCGCTCGCGTTGTGTTTGAAGAATCGTTTGCAGTTTGTCGAGGATCGCATGCGGGGGGGAAGAAGAAAGGATTTGCTTTGATGGGTTTGATTTGTTGGTATTGTTTTGTTTTTATTCTTTGATGGTTCTATTTGAATACACATGATGGGAAATAGAACGTTTCTTGTTTTGTAATTTTATTTTATGTATAAACAGTTTTTTTTGCTCGAATTACATCTTTTACACTACTATCAAAAAATTACTTACCATGCATATATAATATCAAGAGTATACATCCGAAGCAAAAAAAAGAAATTAATCTTTTTCTAATAAACGCGCGACCCCTTTCACACCACACTTCCAATTCCCACCCAATCCCGCCCGGATGAAAACCACCCCACTATATACCAGTATATACGACCATCACCCGCAGCACTCGCTCCACCCTCGATTAACAAAAAAGAAAGAGACGAAGAAATCACCCCGCCCCCTGCCCATATCCTCTTCATTTTCTCTATTTCTCTCTCTCTCTCTATCTCGGCGTCGCGCGAAAAACTCATAAACCGAAACGTCAAGTCGACCCCTTCTGATGACTCTCTTGCGCTCGCGCACGGAGAGACGTCATCGTCCCGCGCCTTTTGTCTGCGACGCGCGAGGGTGGAATACGCGTATATATATAACACATACATATATATGCTATATCCAGTCGCGATCGGCCTCGAGGTACGCGCGTGTCGCCGCTCGTTTCTCACGTGAAAAGCGTCTGCATGTATTTTTCCTGGGTGTCGCGGCAACGGCGGCGTCTGTCTTATTGTTTTGCCGTGCGAGTGCAGCGCGAGCGGAGAATTTCTTATGACGCGGTATATATAGTGAGGAGAGAGATGCGGAGGATTGGATTTTGTCTAGGAATTTTCGTTTTGAGTGGGTGAAAAGATGAGAGGAGAGAAAAGTTGCTAGGTTGGAAAGAATTTCGTAAGGGTCGCGTGGAAATTGATTTTTTGAGAGGGGAATTCTTTTTAAATGAAATGTTTATTTGTTTTACGGGCGCACGGAAAAAAGCTTTTGTTTGGGCGGCCCACTTGCGATAAAAATAATGCAGAAAAAGGGGGTTGTATAATTTTTGTAAAGAAAGAGGGGGCTTTTGTATATAATAGCACTGTAACCGTACTTTACGATTAGAAAAATAAAGAGCGGAGAGAAAGGACGTCTTCTCAAACAAAACAAATGTTTTGAAAAATGGTAAACATTTTTTAACTCTAAACCGTGCAACAGGTGGTTTTTTCAAATGTTCTAAGCGAGAGTTTCTTTAAATTTTAGTGCTATAATTTTTTATAAGGGCCCTTCGGTATGACGCTAAAAAAATTAATGAAAAAGTGTAGGATGCTTTCGGTAATACGTGCGATGAGAGCTTCTAATATTCGGTTAAGCGAAAACTTTCATGTAAACGTTTCACTTTTAACATGATTTAATTACGTAATATGTAAGTATGTATGGCTTAAATCGATAATTATTATTTTATCGATAATAACGTTTTTCCTTGAAACAATGTCTATATACCTGAACCCACATTTCATAAATATACCTATCACAAATATTAAAAATTTCTAAATATCCACCTCTTTCACTCAAATATTTATATAAACACCCATTTTACAACCCCGTTGACACAGAAATTATTCTCGACTTCGGTACGCTCGAAATATAATACGCGCATCTCTCCTCTTCTCTTCTCTGGCAAAAGCTCACGTAAACTTAATTTCCCGTCCGGCGCTACACACACACACACACTGCACCGCAAGATGTTGCGTTAACAACAACTGTTCTCATATTGCGCGCGAAAGATGACATATGCAGTACAGCGGCGGCAGCAACGAACGTGTGTTGCATTGCAGTGGCGGCGGCGGCGCACACGTGTGTATACACACAGACGGTATACTGGAATCTTGCCTAAAAACGAGAAATGAAAAGTCGAGCTCGTGGAAAAAGAAGTCGGATAAATATAATACGAGAGACGAGAGAAAGAGACACACACGGGTGGAAAAGAAGCGGAGAAGAGAAAAATGGGAAAAGGTGGAGTTATGGCTGATAATGATGTTTATGAGATAAAAGGAGATAAGGTCGTTTGCGGTGCGCGCGGGCGTATATGGCCGCTGGAATGCGAGATAAAATAGAGTAGAAGGAAAAATAGAGGGAACGAGAGATTGTATATAGCTGGTTTCAAAAGTGGATAAAACATTTTTGAAATGATGGCTGAAATAAAGTAAATGGCAGAAACATATATAAATAAAAAGTATGTTTGTATCGATTAAATTGAATTATTTTTACGTACATACTGTACAGAGCTACAAATTTCACTTATGCAGCTGCACTTCTTTCGCGCATCGCTCGCTGCCAACAGCATTCCCCTGTTCTCCGCGAAAACCAAAACCTAGTCGCCACTCTCCCAACACCGAAAATCACTCAAAACTCCTCTCTCTCCCCTTTCCCTCACAATCGCAGACACGCGAATTCAGAACAAGGAAGCTCACCTTCCAAAAAAGGCAAGTATAGAAAGAACATACATACACATACACACACGATCCTCGTTTGCGGTCACACACACACACATACCGGATATCCGAACCGCGGAGAAGTATTTTCCTGGTGTAAGCTGACCGCACATACACTACACGCGCGTATAATGTATAATTTTCGTAATTGAGGTCGCGCGTAGACGACTATATATATATGCGCTGATGTACGCCGGGGAATTTCATTAATTTGCCGGAAGTTATATACGAGCGCAGCTCGCGCTGTGATTTCCATTGTAATTCAAATGCTGCGCGCTGCAGGAGGAGGATGGATATCGAGTATAGGTAGGTGCGAGCAAGGAGGATTATATTGCCTGCTGCTGCGGGAGGAGGATGTGTCTTGCGAGCGCCGAGGTGAGCTGATGGGAGATGGAAGTGAATAGGGAGGTGAAGGCGGAGATGGAAGATGTGTTTTGAAATAGAGATGATGTCGGGAGTTTCGATTGTGGAGAGACAAGGGTAGTGTCTTATATACGGGGTAGAGAGTTTTGATCTTTGGGGTTGAGAGATATAGGAAAATTTATTCAAGAGTGGAATAAGATAGTTTTCAGTACTTTAATATTTTATAAATCTAAAGTAGTATATGTCAATATATGTTGCCGACAGGTTGGTGAATTGTGTACAGACTGTAAATGGTTCCTTTCATTGTTAATCAGTTCAATTGAATTGATCGTTATGTATATTTGTACTGTGTATACGTATTTATGAATATTAAGCTCGATTTGTTATTTAAGATTGCTAATTTCGTCAAATTTATTATTTACAGTGACACAGATGTGTATTTATATATTATAATCGTTAACCGAATCGAACAAAGATCAAATCAATACACACAAATGCACATAATGTATACCCTGAAACATTGAAATCAAATCGAACGCGCAGCCGCTATATATATACAATGGTAAAATCGCTGCAATAAGATTAACGACGTCAAATCACTCGAGCTGCCATGAATTGCAAACTTTCCAATCGCAAATCAGGAGAACAGCTTCTTCTCTTTCTTCTTCTACTTCTACTTCTCTTCCTCGAAGCTAAATTCGATCGGGTTTCGCCTCGAATAACCCGTCATTCAACGCGAGACTCGCAATACTTTTAGACTCTCCTTCTCGCGTTTATATATCCGTTCTCGGGAACTTTAATGTGTTACGAGCACGGAGCGTCCGCTATTTTTGCACTGTTGCCGCTGTAAAGTACGCGATAAGGAGACGTACCTACTTTTGATTGTCTGGTTATTAAAAACTTGTGTAAATCTGATTATATTTCTGTTACCATAGGAATTAGAGGAGTAGTAACGTATAGCAGAGGATGAGACATTTTGTTAAGCGCGCGTAGAAAATAATTATATCCAGCCGGATCTGCAAGCCGGCTTAGTAAGTTTAAATCCGCGCTAATGAGCTGGATATGCATAGCTTGGATATATGAATAAATAATAACCGAGGACGGAGAGAGAGAGAGAACTAATTAAGCGGAACCGTGTATATTACACTGTTGTTTTTTTTGTCTTGTATACATATTATCAATGTTTATAACATTGCGCGGCCGTATGTTTTTCTCCCCTCTTTCTTTTTCTACGGCTCAATGAACTTCAGGACTGCTACGCAAATTATTTTCAACAAACCGTACACATAAAATCTCCGCACTACTTACGTCCCCATCCCTAAGTGTAATTCATCCACAACCGCGTCATTAACCACCACCTGTGTATATACATGTATCATGTATAAACGTGCCCCCTCAAAGGCGCGCAAGACTTCCATTCCAAAACCGGCATCACACGCGCTGCGCACTCGTTACCATTAAAATTCCGAATCTTCCGACTCTACTGCGCTCACTTGGAAAGCAAACGCAACACGCGCGGCGCTTAATTAAGATACTCATTACGCCGTTGCACCGGATGCAAAACAGGGCGCTTTGATCTCTTTGCGCGATGGCGCGGGCCCCAATTAATCGATTACACTTCTTTAGATGTGACACGCGGATGTATGCTGTTGACCTTGTGTGTGATGTGATGTTTGCTCTTGTTTGTTGGAGATGCGGGTTTGGAAAGATAGATGTATTGAAGAGCTACCAGTGGGTGGTATAAGATGATGGTTAGGTTTATTAATAGGAGGGGGGAAAGAATGTAAAGAGTCGAAGAAGGGATAGCTATGATTGTCGTAATTGTGTCGAGGTTATGGTCTTTATTGTTCACGGTGTGATGATTGGGCTTGATCATCCTTTCGTTTTTTATTGCGTAATATATTCGGTTTTGATTGGTACGATTAACATTATTGGACTGTTCCAATAGTATACTATAATACGATTATATGGAGTTAGCACAGTATAACGCAACGATTCTCCACGTACACATCTGGACTTGATAATCGTAAAAAGGTTATTAACGAAAACTAGTATAGGAATGTCTACGTACGAGAGAGTGAAATACTCAGTTTAAAGATAAGCGCACGCCCTGTAAAAGAGCCAGAAAGCAGTTTAATTAAGAAATTTTAACAAACTCGCAAGCCTCTCTCGCTCTCTACGCAATTTCCTTAGAATACCCATTTAAACTTTACCGCGAAACTTTCTCCCATTCCTTTTTCCTCCGTTTAAACGATACTCAAACCCCCCGCAGAATTGCAAACACACACGCTCTATAGCATTTGCATTCGAAATCCACACTCCAAAACCCCATTCATATAATACTAAAAAATAGCCTCATTCGTCATCGCACGTATATCGTGCATGTATATATTATAATAAACTAACGGGACCGCCCGCATCGATTAATGATTACAGGCCGAGGAGCTGAACACGATAGTCGGCAATGCATTTCGCATGGCGTACGTGGCGCAGCTGCAGCGTGGCCAGCCGATGCTCCAGGATGTGATTGGCCCCAAGTCGCCGGGCGCGCACTTTCGGAAGGACAGCAGCAGCGGTAACAGCAGTGCTAGCAACAGCAGCAGTAGCACCACCACCGGAAGCAGCAGCAGCAACAACTCTGCCGGTGCAGGCAAACAGGAGGCAGTACGTAACGCCGCGTGGGTGGTGAGTGTTTTTTTTTTATAGATATATAGGTTTTGTTGCGTGTTATTTTGAGGAAGTGGTGTATAAGAAGTAATCGAGGTTGTATAGGTGAAGCTTTATTTTTGATTTCTTATAGCGCTGGGTATTTTTAGGTGTAAGTTATGTGTATTTCAGGAGGATCTCGGGTAATGATATTTGACGGAAATGAGGAGGAATTATATTGGTATTGATGTGTGCTGGTTGGAAGAGCCGGGAGATCTTTCTCTAAAGTTAAAATTATCGTTGTTATCGTATGATAACGAAAATAGAACTGATTTTTTTTACTTCGTAAATCGGTACCGTGGCTTTAAACTTATATTTGAATTCGTTTCGTAGATTAAATGCTTGAAATAAACTTTATATTCGTATCTGTTTCCATTTAAAGCCAATTTAGATGCTTTATGCAAAACGCTATTAATTACCACACACGTTTGATTTAACAAAAAAAATGTTTCCCCACCAAATTCACGCCCATTCGACATAATGACGAGCAATAAACTTAAAAGCAACAAGATAGCAAAATAAAAAAAAGTTTCTAAACCGCTATTTCGGCCCGCACACACGCGCCATTACGATATGTTTAAACAGCCACGCGTAATATTTGCACAAATTCACAGTATATTACAGGAAATGAGTCAGTCAAAGTATATCCTCCATAGCTCGGGCCGAAAGTAAAACAACATTTCGTCGGTCGATACATTACGGTAGTGTAATAGGAAAGGTAAATAAAGCTACTTGGACTTCTTTTTCGAGAGTTTGTTTGCCACGCGCGCACGCGGTATTTACACGCCACTGGGTGCCGCGCAACGGCCATAATTTGCATACATATTGCGCGCGTTTCCACTATTTTAAATCAGTATTTTAAATTCATCGAACGCCGCGGAGAGCGAGAGAAAAAAGTAACGGGGCTTCGGAGCCACACGCAGGTTCTATACAGCTGCGCGTCGTTCGATCGTAACAATGAATGTGCCGTATAATAATGAATACATATACGAGAGCGAGGCGACTTTTCATACAAGCACCTCGCGGCGCATCAGTCTGTATTTGCATTATATATATTACCTATGTGCGGTTCCTTTTTTGGTCATGCAGCGAGAGAGTGAAAGAATTAGGCGAAAATAATGGGTGGTTATCGATCGAACGTGTAATTTTTTTTAAGTAGGAATGAATGTGGTTCTTTTCTGTGTATGTTTGATTTATATTTTGGAACACTTTGAAATTTTTAAACGCTTAGTTACTAATTGTGTAGTGTGTAGGTGATTTAGGTGTAATTGTTAGGATTCGAAATACAGTTATTAAAGTTGCGTGATACTGGTATATCTTGTTGAAGAAATTTTACTATTTTATTTTCTACGACTATAATGGGTATTATGTAGTAAGAGCTATAATTAAGGTTCCTCACAATCAATATACCAAGAAACTAAAGTATACTTCATCGTTTCCTTTATTTGTTGGAAAAATTTCTCAAATAATCATACATTCCAAATACTTTCATAAAAAGTATGCAAATATCCATTTTCGCGGTTTACCCAAACAGAATCACAACTTTCAAAAACTGTTTAATCTACTTTCCATTCACGCCGCGCAGATACCCTCATATACATCACCTCTCTCCACAACAAATACATATCTATCCAGCACCAATGACCCGATCGTCACAGACACAGTGCGTTAATGTCGCCTCTCTACCTATACACCCATACTCGCGCGCGCGCAAAGAAAAGCCCCGCATGCATGTAAATCCACACACGCTGCAAAAAAAAAGGAGCGAGCTAGAGAGAAAGAGAGAACTCTGCAACTCTGTATGCGCTCTCGGCCTTATAAAACTTTGCGGTCTCTCCGCGACGCACATTGCATAACTCCCGCAACTGCGGCGGCGGCGCTTTTGTATTCAGCGCGGCGCTAAGAACTTTTGCCCGAGCGAGCGCGCGACGCGAACTAATTATAGATTCAGCCACGCACGAGCGAGACGAAAAAAAAACCCGCGCGAGAGATAGTTCATTCATGAAAATTCCAGAGAGATATGTGGAGCGAGGGCTTCGGCGACGGCCTTTCAATCGGCCGAGTTTTTCGCGCTGAATGTATAGCCGCGGTTTAATTATGTGGACGGGAGTGATGGGGGGTGATGCTTTTTAGTTTTTTTTTTCTTAGAGGTGGTGAGAAAGATTGTGGTTGGGGTTGTTTAGAAAGTATTATGAGTGGAAAATAAGATGTTGATGAGCCTTTTAAATTCCCTGGTGGAAATGGTCGGCCATTTTTCTCCCGTTTATGAAACGATTTTTTTAGCCTACATTTTACGTCGAATTGCCATAAAATGTCTAGAAAGGGGTTGAAAAATCGGTTCAGCAGTGGGACAAGAATGGACGATTTCGCGACCAGGGTTTATTTCATTCAGTGCTTATAACATAGCTATATTCTTTAAATTCGAAGAACCATGTTGCCTGCGATAGTTCAAATAATGAAAATTAAGTATATTCATTGTAAAGTAGTTGAAGAACGGAATAAATAATAAACAACGAGAATTACATAGTCTTATATTTGCTGTTATAATTAACTCCTCTACGCTAAATCATAGATTTTTTTCCTAGCGACTATTCGCGGATTATTTTCAAATCATCAAACCCATTCAACCCTCGACTTCACAGAACAATTTCCAAAAGAAACAATACACGCATTCAAAACAATCCTTTCATCGCAAATCGCAAAAAAGCGCATCCAAACAACCGGCACACACTCGGCAAAGCCAACCTCGCAAAAAAAAGACACCAACACCTCAGCTCGCACGCGACTCTCTCCTATTTCGCACACACAAGCGAGCGCGCAAAGAAAACGCAGCCGCGCGTGCACCAGCCACTCGACTCTTTACTTACCTACCTACCTCTCTCTCTCACTCGGCGACCCATTGTCCTCTCGCTTAAAGCTCCGCGCTAGCTCCCGCGTCTTTTTCAATTGTAAGCGCGAAAAACAACGGGCGCCGCCTTCGCGCTAAGTAAACGTCGCGCATTGTTGTGTAATTGCGCGCCACCACCGCCGTCGTCGCCTATATGAAAGGCCTCCTCTGTGCGAGGGTGTCAACGCCGCCGCGGCGCGTTATTAATACGCCCGCTTTTCTTTCCAACAGAGAGAGAGAGAGTATAGTCGTATATACTTATATATGTGTTTATAATACGGGATTACGAAAAACGGCGTGGGCGATGGATATATATGCGGGGAATTTCGTTTCATTCGGGATCCTTTTGTCTGAATGGAGAGGAAGAGTGGGTGGATCGAGGATGTGGGAGGCGGGCTGTGTAAACGACAGTTTCTCGGATGAGTATATAAGAGCGGGAGCGCGTGAGAACGTTGGTTTCCTTTAGTATATGTGAATTAATTGGAGTGGTGTAATTGTAGACGCTTTTGATGGAATGAAGAGTGTATAAAGCGATTAAGGTGCTAATAATTGTATTTAGAGGCGGACAGATGTTTGTCTTATACAAATCTTAGTCATTTGTGTATTAACGCTGCTGTAGCTTATATAATCATATACCACATTTGTATTATAATTTTTCATTCAAAACATTCCGCCTTGGAATTCGAGAAAAAGCAGTTTGTATAGATTACAAGACTTATAGCTCAATTACAATTCAAATCGCGCGATAACTTTACACTCGGCGAAATCCCAACACACATCACGTCACCTCCAGTCGCCGAAAAGACCCGAGAGTGACAAACTCGCATATTATGCGTATATAACGAACCGCAAACCGTCCACACGTTCCCACCCATAATCTCTCCTCGTTAAAAATTCCTAATCGTTTTCGATTATACGGCAATTTTTTATATTTATACCTCAAAGTATATATAGAACGCGCGCGCGTGCGGCCTGATACTATTACCACCGGCGGCGGCCGCGAGCCGACCGCGAATCCGCTTTGCTTATACTTTATATAGTAAGTATGTATTTCGGAATTGGAAATTTATCGGTATTTTGGCTCTGCGGTAGGTACCGCCTCAAGTAGCGGTAATTACACTCAATTACGGTTCGTGTGAGGTCGATGGTGTATATTTTGAGTGGTTTCAATTTGATTTTTATTGGATTACGGAAATTCGATTTTTCATGCCGCAGTTGTCACGCAACGCCATAGCGTTGGGAAAAATCAGTTTGGGAATTGATGATTTTATGGCTAGTTTTGGTTGGCTGCCTTTTTTTAAGTTTCGAATTTAGGTATAGACTAATATGATTTTTATGAGGGCTCGATAATGAATAGCTTTGTATACGCATTTCGAAACTTTATTAAAGAGAATGCTAATGTATTCTATATATTGCAGAAAACGTAAAAATTAGAATATTTGGGTTTTCAAATTAATTAGTGGGCTGTTCCATACCAATAACGTATTTACCTACGTCAGAATGCGAAGACAGGCTATTAAGATAGCCTTTTTTATACACGCGAATGCTAATAGAATATTATTTAAAATTTTGAATTAAGGTCGAATTCATTCACTCGTATACAAATTACCTCAATGTACCTCCATGCGTATACACACTGACAAAAAAAAAATTGCTCTTCACAAGTATGTCAATCACTATAATTGACATAACCTTCCATCATAAGCCCGAGCTATAGCTACTCACGCACTCTACTACCTCCCACACCAAACTTCCGCAGTCGATCAAAAAAACTCATACACACACCGTATCCGCATTCCAGAACAAATCGCTGGTCGACGACTCGACGAACAATAACAACAACAACAATAGCAACAACAACAACAGCGGTAGTAGCAACGGGCCGTGGCAGACGTCAGGGCCGACGAGTCAGCAGCAGAAACAGGAGAAGCGCGAACAGGGAGCGACAACCACGTCGCCGAGTAACAGTAGCCTCAGCGAGGACGGAGGCAGTAGCCCCGGAGCCGACGACGACATGAACCTACAGCTCGGTAGTGCCGGCTCGCCCACCCTTCGGCTGTCCAGCGTTAAGGTGAGCGATGTCAGCTGATCGTGAATGTATAATTGGCTGTGTGAGATTGATTGCGGGAGTTGGTTTCGAAAAATATATATGATCAACTATACTTGTATAAACTATATATATATACTCAACTACTTGTTTATGCAAGAATGCTTTGATATATATTTTAATTTAATATTATAATTATGATGTGCATTTGGGCCATAATGATGTATATTATATTAACTAATTAAAAACAATATTTTCGATTCAATGTGCGCGTAAAGTGAGACTATAGATTCTGCAAATTTTTTAAGTTGCTTTTACGCCTTCTGCATCGAAAACTACTATTGTGCAATTTATTAAATACATGCATTTTTCTAATACTAGTTAATTTTCATGAAGTAATCCTGTTGAGGTAAACAAAGTTTACTTGTATGTACACCCGACGGACAAAATATCTGATCGAACGATTTGAATTTTTACAACGTCTTACATGGATTAGCGATATATATATATAGATATATATAGCGGCTTCAATGACCTAACCTAACCTGGCGCTAATCCATGTTACAC
>UXGD01003704.1:0-19421 GCA_900474315.1 Torymus auratus
ATGGATTTCGATAGCAAAACATATAAAAAATACTATGTAAAAATTTTAAAACGATCCGATCTTTGTAAGTGTGTGTTTTGTCGATTTTAGTTTGGCACACTCTATGGCGATTATAAGAAAAAAAAAAGTTGAAACGCGTTTTTCTCAACACCACTTTTTTTGGTTGGCGGGCACGATTTCTCAAAAAGTATTCAACCGATCATTCCCAAATTTTAACCACATTATGTTTTCGTCACATTATGGCA
Source organism: Torymus auratus (assembly GCA_900474315.1). Classification (NCBI taxonomy): domain Eukaryota; kingdom Metazoa; phylum Arthropoda; class Insecta; order Hymenoptera; family Torymidae; genus Torymus; species Torymus auratus. The sequence goes on from UXGD01003704.1 coordinate 246, forward strand.
AAATTTCAATTCTAACTATGTATTTATTTATCTATTTTTTAACTGAAAAAAGAAGCAAAAAAATATGATTTTTCGAACAATTTTTTTTCACAGTCGCTATTTTGTTATTTTTGCATGAAACTTAATTATTCTAGTTCCGGCGATAACCACGGCCCTACTGAATCTAAATTTTTTTTTAATTTTGTTTTTAAGATGATTTCTCGCTTTAAAATCATGCCTGCCATCAACATCCGTTTTTTTAGACGCTCAACGGTTGTTACAATTGTACATAAATAAATAATGTAAAATTAAAAAAAAAAATTGTATCATATACTTTAAGAGTGCCTTTATTAAACCCAAAAGGATTCATATCTATATCTATTGTAGGAATTATAAAAAAAAATTATAAATATAGCTTAAATTTTAAGCGTGTAAAGTGGTATGAACCCTTAAACTAACTTACTAAAATATAAGCTTTATAATTCTAACTATATAGAGTGAAATTAATTCTCATGGCTCCAAATATGTATTTTCAACATTTCAAAATGTTTGCAATAGCGCCCTCTGGCGTGAATTGTAAATTTAATTCTTCAAAGCAATTTGTTACCACCGAATTACATACTTACCGACATTTTCGTATTTTTCGTTTTTCGTTTTTAACTTCATTTTTGACAATTATTTTTGTCATGCACTGCTCTGCAACTCACAAAAAAAGTTTGGTAAATTTTTTGATTTTCTTTATTTGAATAATTATTTTCTAGTATTTACCGTTTAATTTAAAATTTGCTAAATTATTCTAATAGATCAATTTATTACAGTCAATGGATTTGACATTTACCTTTATTGCATTTTATATATCTTTATATGACTTTCCTAAATTTTTAATGTAAGCAGTTATTTATAAATTATAATTTAAGTTATATATTTCTACTGTGTGATATTTTACCATTTTTATTAAAAAAAAAAAAAAATATATTTTTTTCACTAAGTACAAGCGAAAATGTAGCATGGAACCCCTGGCGCTGGGCAACCTGACTAGCAACTGTGGCGATTGGGTATACGCTATCTAGTCAACCGGGAAATTATATATAAATTAATTTATAAGATTCTTTTTGCAGAAAGTATCAGAGAATCTCAAAATTATAATCGTTCAATTTATAATTATCATCAGCAATAAATTGATCGAATTGATTTTTAAATGCTAAAGAATTTAAAACTCAATAAAGCCGTAAAACTTTTAAGTAAAAGTTCAAATTTTCGTGTGTAATTATCAAACAGCAAATAGCTATAGAGGCTTGACTCATCATCCATCACTTTTTAGAAGAGGAGCCTACCTACGTCAAATTCTTGCTATCATTTGCTCCCAAATTATACAAATTGAATGTACTGTACTTTTAATAAAAGAACATAATTCATTAGCAGTGAGATCACTCTTTAAACGGACTTCAAAACCTAAAGATCGTATAGTTACTCATTATCCAAAAATGATGGCAGAATGCGGTCCATTAATAAAGATGTGGTGCATGCGTCTTGAGTCTAAACATATAGAGAATCGAAGATTCGTAATTCTGCACTGAAAACTGGACTTTCTACTTTGAAAATTGGATCTTCGAGATTTTGTACTCTTAAGGACTTGTTGATTCCATTTTTTGAATCGTTAATGAAAAATTATCAATTTTTAAACCATTCTATTAAAGTCGCCCACTGGGTTGATAAAAATGGATCCATGTATAAAGCTAATACTGTTGTATGCAGGTGAAAATGACAAGTCTGCCATATATGTCCCGGTGTTTCCTATGTTTAAAATAAATTTCATATCATCTTTCTACGAATTTTTTCCGAGACGTATTCCCTACTCTCAACAAATTAAGAAAGAGAATTAATAAATTCTGATTTCAAGAACTGTGTAAGTTTTAAATTTTCTACTTATAATTATCTCAACAAAAAAGATCGTAAAAGAATGATCCTAAATGAATTTCAAAAGCAATATTGACCCCGGATTTGTGTTTAGGAGGCCTAAAACAGATGGAGGTACGACAGATATTCCATACTCTAACATCTGACACATGCCAGTTTTTTCTCTTTGTGAGCCTATTTTATTTACCCAATTAATTTTAGTTCTAATACTTTGCGCCCTTTTCTTCATATAAATATATAAATAAATGTAATTTGTATATTATGCAACATACAAATGACATAATATAAGGTAGAATGCTTAAATTATTAATGACCCACAACATTTCCAAGAGTTATTTATTGCTAATAATATATTTACAAAAAAACAAAATTAAATTAAATTTTAACAGTTTTTCTTCTCTTTCACATACACCATTTTTTCTTTAACAAATATCTTAATTGTATTAACATTTTAAGTACTACTTTTTTGACATTTTTCTTCACTCGAATTCATACAATTATAGTTTACACGCAGTACTTTATTATGGCAATTATCTTATTACATAAAACAATCAGATGAGTTAATTTATACAAAGAGTTAATGGCTTACAAATAAAAATCAGATTATCATTTTACTAAACACACTTTTGTTGTGAAACCGAGAAACAGTAAGGCTAATAAGTGTTTGATTCACATGAGAAAGAACATGAGAGAATGAGAAAGAGTGTCAAAGAGAGACTTGGAGAGAGAAAGACAAGTGGACAAAATCAATGTAACATAGATGACCCCGGTCATTGTATATTTTTTCTTCAAAATGATCGTACGTTTTATTCGTCTTTCTTTTAATCTTCTTTCTTTTACAGCAGAGTAGGCGCACTCCTCTTTCTCTCGCCTATGCGAGCTCTCCGAATGCTTTGATGATGGTCGGCGGTCGTAAATGTACGTGTATATATGGTCGCTGTCAAAATGGCATCGAGATGATCGTTTTTCCCCTTCAATTGGCCACCAGGGTGTCTAGTCGTCATCCTCGTCCTTGCCGGTGAGCATGTTGATGAGGGACTCGATGTCGACAAAACCCTTGTCGTCGATGTACATGTGGTCGAACGCCTCGCTGGCCTCCTTCGGGGTGAACCTCTCGCACCAGGTGATCAGCGCGTGTCTTAGCCTGAAACAAGAGAGTTTCGCGGCTTCAGTGTTGGACAATGTTTCAATTCAGTAACACAACTTTAAGGTTTTAATGAGAAATTTTAGCATAGGGATAATTTGTCAGTGACTGGTCAGTGAATCCTATAGATTATATACCTGTAAATTATACACGTATAAATTTTGGTCGCTTACCTCTCACCGTCGATTTTGCCATTTCCGTTGTCGAATGTATTGAAGGCTCCAATGACGACGCTATCGTCATCAGCACCTGAAATGGTCAATTTCGCACGTAAGAAAGTGAAAACAAGAAAGGGAAAAGGACACGACGTAAGAATAAAATTTGATAGTACCTCCTCCCTGCATACGGGAAGCGAACATCAGGAGAAACTGGGTGAAGTTAAGTGGTTCTTCAATTTCGGCAAGCATAGCGTCCAACTCCTTCTCGTTGACGAGCTTACCGACCTGGTCATAAATGAACTCCAAGTCCTTTTTGCCAATGATACCATCCTTGTCGTGGTCAATGAGTGCGAAACCCTGCGTGAAGGCAAAAAGCGACAATTTTCAGTACAACCGTATCTTGTGTTTTGTACAACGTATATTTTCTCATAACGTATGCACGTTAGCACGTGATTGGTTGGAAAAACGAAACTGACCTCTTTGAACTCGGCAACCTGCTTCTGCGTGAACAGAGAGAAGATACTGGAGCCGCTGCGCTTTGCTCTTTTGCTACCACGGCTGGCCCTGGACGAGCCTGATGGCGATTTTGGCGACTTGGGGGTCTCAGACTTGGGTGGAGTTGCCTGTTTCTCCGGAGTTGGTTCGGCCTCGGGCGTTGGCGCTGCCTCCTCCTTCTTCGCCTCTCCTTTATCTTCCTTCTTCTTGGTCTTCTTCTTCTTCTCCTTATCAGCCTGTTGGATTTTTCAAGAAAACGGTTGCTTAGATTTGATTGTGACGGTAAAATAAGGTTTCGACGATTTTCGATCCTTTGCTTGAGTTTTACAAGGTTGGTATGGCGAAAAATCGAATGCAGAAGTTACGTTTGGCTTCTCTATCTTAGATATATGTGCATAATATTTATGTTAAAAAATCGCTGAATGTTTCAACATTATATTCTATTAAATTTTAAATAAGGTAATATTTTAATAATATGCTCTTATTTAACAAAAAAGTTGACGCGTTGAAAAAGATACTATGTCCAAGATTATTTTTTAAATCAAAATTCAAGTAAGTAGTTTGCTATGTGTATTTCGGTTTAACATTCTTCTAGAAGAAGAAGCAATGAAGTTATGAATAAAAATTTCAAGTCATATGTATTACTTGATGAAGAGTGAGGATAAGAAAAATTATTTTATTCAAAACAAATAAAGGTCGGTATATCGATAGATTTTTTTAATATAAGAATGTCAACATAAGTAATAATAACATACAGTCGACATAAGTAATAATTTTAATTAAGAATGTCAAATTGAAATGTACTATACGAAGATATACAAATATGTTTCTAATGATCATCCGACTAGCTCCTCTTCTTCTAATTCAACAATAAGATCTTTTATTTATTTTTCAAACGCGTAGAGAACCGTAATATTTCTTCAAATAATTATTGCAAATTTCATAAATATCTGAAAGCACTGTAAGTTGTCTGTCATATTGATTCTGTTAATAGCAGGGAAAAGTACGCGTAAGTAAATGTACTGTAAAAGAACTTTTTTTTTTACTAATCTTTGAATCTTATTTAAAATAAAATTATTGAAAATAATTAAAAAAATGTTATTTCATGACCTGATTCTATTAAAAAAGAATTAAAAAGTAAACGACGCAAAAGTATAAAAATACACCTGGTATGAAGGTACCAACCATTTTATTCACTGTTTAGTCTCGATGCACTTGTGTACAGATGCACAAAAGAACTGCGATCGAAAATCGATCAGCAGCCGTACGATCTTTTTTCAGGTAGCAAAAGTAGAGGGGGGCGCGCGGTATCGGAGTAGGGGTTGTTGCAGAAGTGTTACAAACGGAACCATAATATAATGTACACTTGGAATTTTTCCAATGTTGCATCAGTAATGATTATTGTGCGAAATAATTGTGTATTTTAATGGATTCGAATGTAAAACATTTCTAGATGAAAACGAATTCCTATACCTAACAAAGATTGTTGATGTACGAATGGATTTATGATGGAGGATGGCTAATTTTGTATCTTTCTGCTTTCTTTTTTTTAACGAGTTATCGTCAGATTTGTAGGGTATTTACAACAATTTATAATTCTAGATAGGGTCATGCAAAAAGTTATAATATGACTATTCAACTTCAGCTTTGCATTGTTTAGCATAAATTGAAACGAATATCAGAATCATCAGCATTGCAACATTAAAACTTTTATAGCTTATTAAAAATTTATTGGTCATAATTTTTTTTTCTCTTGCGATAGAAAAGTAAAGTATTTTATTTTTTTCACAAATTTTAAAATATCTTCTAAGGTTGAATGAATTACACAAAGTTTAGGCAATTGTTTATCACGTACCGCTTGGAAAATTCGTTTTTTTTTCACTGATATCCACAAAGACTTAAAGTTTACATATTTGCACTTTGATATTTATTCACTTGTAATTTTATTATGCCTTGACATCACTTCACTTGATTTTAAGTGCAATCCTCCATTGTACACTGTCACTTGAAACAATTGAGCACGGTTTCTGCAATCGATCTTGACGTATTTCTATTGAAATTTTGTGATTATGCGAAGGACTTTATCTGATACATCATGTAAGTAAATACAAGTATACATTTTACGTTCTTGAAAATAAAAGATCGTATTACGAATGGTAAAAAATTAACGACTATTACATTTTTAAAACCAAAACATCTATTATTTTTTTTTAAATATTATTAAAATTTTTAATATTGTTCAATTTTGAATAATGCTAAATGAAAGTGTATTTGCCAATGCCAAACTTCGTTTCTAAAACTATTTGGGTTTTTCTCACAAGAGTTTCTCAGCTTGGAACATGCTCATTCGTGAATAATTAATAATCTAAAGTTTGCGGCTTATACTTTACTTCTGTTGATATCAATTTAATGTTAAAGAACGCGAGAGCACTTGTCGTTTAACTTGTTTCACATTTAAATGTACCGCACCTTGCAATATTGTATCAAAGCGCATAAGCAACACATCTTTGAAAAGAAAGTCGTAACGCTGTCGATAAAAATAACAAAATTTCAAAAGCAAGGATCGAAAATCTATCTCTCTTCGAAGGTCGAATTCGGCCCTCCACACTTACCATGTCTGCGGTTGTACTTAGTTGTTAACGCAAACAGGAAGATAATATCGAGATGGTCACGAACAACCAACTGTCCGAATCGTAGACGCGAACTCCCCTAAGTAACTTTCGTTCCGCATCCCTGCCCCCCACCATGCGGCCAAATGGAAAATGCAATACGAGAGGGACACAGAGGTGTGACGAAGACGTGACGATGGAAGAAGCATTAGGGGGAGAAGAAGAAGAAGAAGGAAAAGGGCTAGAGGTGAAAAATATAGGCGCATAGTGCGCAACGTTCAAGAAACGCGCCTTTTTGCGTATTGTCTGCAGTCATTGATGCTCGCATGGTTATATCGATGGTAGGTATTTACACAAATTTCGCAACAGTTATTTCAAGACATGAAAAAGTAAATAGTTTGATTTCGATGATAGTTTGATAAGACGTGTGTAAATTGTAATAGTTCTGTATTTATATAGCTTCTTTGTAATAAAACGTGTTGAATTTCAAGGTCAATTAATTTCGTATTTTCGTCATGTAAGCAATTTTCGTAAAGATTTATAGATAAAACTCTCATTGACTTGAATGGCACAGATAATTATTTTACAATACAATATATAATTACATAGAGTAAAAGATCGCAACTTCATTTAAATTTCCTGCTCAATTTTAACATCTTTCAAACCCCATCTAAAGGTGTCCGCAGCTAGGTTTTCGGGTATGTTTTTCGACGTGGAAATATGATGAATGCCGCCATATTTGGTCTTAACGTTATAATAAAAGAACCATTTAATCTTGAAAAGTCTTAAGCAGCATTTCAGAAAGAAAAAATAAAACTAGAGAAGACAAGCTTTCATTTTCTTTTTTCGTAATAAAATAATATAGATTTCTTCCAAAGTAATCAAGTTTAAAGTTGAGCAACGATAATACACCAAAATATATATTTTCTTTAGTCAAATTAAAACTTTCATAACTTTTGAAGGAACTAATATCTTTTGATTATGAAAAAAGCAAATGGTAGATCACTTTCTCTAGTTTTATTTTCTGTTTTTGAAATGATATTTAATATTTCCTAAAATTAAATGGTTACTGTTTTAAGAAGGTAGGGGGGTTTCAGTGCAGTTTCATTGCTCAACTTTAAATTTCCATAAACTTGAAAGGAATCAATATTTTTTAATTCTAAAACAAGCAAATAAAATCTCGTTTACTCTAGTTTGATTGGCTCTTTTTGGAATGATTTTTAAGACTTTACAAGATTAAATGGATATCGTTTGAAGAAGGGCTTTTTCTAGTTTTTTAAAAATAAATTAACAGTTCCCAGAACTTTAGTTATTTGGAGCATTAGAATCTAATACTGCAACTTTCTTCATACTGCTACATTAAAAACGATATCCTAAAGTTTGAGCTGGATCCTTGAGGGCCTGGCCCGCTCCCAGTGAGTATAGGGTAAAGTGACAGGCATGAATTATTCATTTATCACAATGTTTTAGGTAATTATTCTGATGATAATGCAAAATATAAAATTATTTCGATTTTTTTATCTTTAGCTAACTGAATTATTGCTTTTCTGTATTTTCATTTCTTGTGGGAATCTAAAATATGTTCTAAAGACGAGATGCTTTTGGATACCAATGAGGTCTGTACTTAACACCTTGTAAAAGAGCTCAAATAGTATCGTTTAATTAACATCACAATACTATAGAATCATATTAAAATAATTCATACATTCTTATGAAGATAATAAATTCATAACAGTGGAAATTACTAAAAAATTCACCTAATGATAAAAAATTAAACATAACCGGGTATCAGCATCTAAAACCCCAAGCAACAATCAATCTCAATTAGCAACCGAATCCATCATATAATAATTTCATCGTCGCAACGACCATCCGACGACCAACCACTTGATCGCCTGTATGTAACCGAAACATCCCGCGGAACGATGCCACCCGGGCCATTAAGTCCGCGTCATTGGCGTCGATTATCCCCTGTACCTCAAAACATCTCTGCCTCTCTCATCATTATGAAACTGGTGCGCAAGCGAGCCTCTGGCCGGCCTCCAAGCCGACAGATAAAGAGAGAGACACTCGTCGGTGCCGACCTCGTTCCTCCTCGCCCCGCGCTGCTAATTCTGTCGGCTCCGAAATACATTTTTGCAAATCGCTATGCGCGCGTAAGTATCTCTCTAAGCCGTTTCAAATGAATATGTACGTGTTTTCATGACACACACGCAGCTAGAGCCGTGGAATTGCGAGGACGTCGTATTTTGGAGCAATCGTTTGTTGGTTTGCTAATAATTTTCTTAATTATTATAGAGTATTTACGTATAGAATTGAGAAGAGTCAGAGTAGTTTAAGCTGCTTCTTGACATTCGGAGAGAAGTCGGAGAAGAAAAATGCGTGCCACAGCAGTACTTAAATAAATAACATTTTTTTATTTTGTAAAATATTTAACCATCTAATCATTTGATCATTTTTGTTCTCAATTACAAATTACACAGAGATTAATTGACTGTTTGACAAATTGATTAATCGACGTGTATAATAAGTGGTACAACAAGTGTGTATGTGCGTGTATATATGCGTATACAAAATAGCAGTGACTGTTTTTGGGGGGTGGGCGCGTATAGAGTCGCCCGATTGCATATTATGTATGCTTCGGCTCTGTTCATCCGCCGTTGAAAGTTAGCCGTAGAGGCGAGGCACTGGTGACTTTCGACTCGGTGGGTACGAGATGGATTTCGTACAGGTGATGGATTTACGCCTCACCTCCTTCCTCGTCCTCGCCCCTGCCGAGGAGCATGTCGGTGAGGGACTGCAGATCGATCAAGCCCTTGTCGTCGATGTACATCAGGTCCCAGGCGTCATTGATGTCCTTCTGTGTGAACTTGTCACCCCAGGTCATCAGCGACTTCCTCAGCCTAACGAAGACAGAGACAGAGAAAATTAATGTTGGGGTTTAGCGGTTGCTATATGGTGAGGTAGATTTTGAGGTCGGATTTTGGGCTTACCTGTCGCCGTCGATTTTGCCCTGGCCGTTGTCGAAGGCATTGAAGGCCTTGAGGATGACATCGTCATCATCGGCACCTGTAATAAGAATTAGATTTGTAAATCACCCTCACTTCTTAAAAATTTCTACAAAGAGAGTAGTATTCACTCAAAACAAAGCTTGAGTTTCTTTTTTCAATTCTGCAATATTTCTTCAGTTTTACATTTAAAACCTAACCAAGGCTTTATCTAAATCGAATTACTTTTAAGTTTTTTTTTCAACAAATTCTTTTAAAAAGACCTAAAGAGATGGTCTTTATCCAAAACAATTCAGATTAGTTGTACGAGACAAGAAAAAATACTGATTTTCTACAGAAAATGAGTCTGCGTTTTAAATTTGAACTTACTTCCACCCGACATGCGGGAAGCGAAGAGCTGAAGGAGCTGGGTGAAGTTGATGGGGCCGGAGGCCTCGCCGAGCATCTCATCGAGCTCCTTGTCGGTGGCCAGACGGCCGACCTGATCGAAGCAGTGTCTCAGATCGTTCCTGCTGATGATGCCGTCCTTGTCGTGGTCCATTAGCTGGAAGGCCTGCAAATGATACGGACGTTAGTTTACTTCAATGTATGAACAGTATAACCGTTCAGATATGAACTGATGTTGTTATCCTTTGCGCGAAAGTAACTATATTAAAGCAAAATGTTGAAGTTCTTTATGAAATTTCTTCGCGGTTGAAATAATCCTTTAAGTTACGCTTATCGTCTAAAGGTGATAAAGTCAAATCGTATTCATATAAATCTGATCCATGATATTCTAAGCTTTTTGTATTTACAAGTATCATCATTTGAATGCCGAAATAATTATAGAGGAACTGTGAGTATCCACTTGATTGTCAAAATGAATTTTGAATTATTACTACACTGAGTATTCCCAATTTACAATTGTATACAATCCCCGTAACAAAATTGACCAAAACTCTCAGATCTATCATCTACAATCATCCGACCCAAAGGAGCAACATCATCCTATATCATTCATTTCCCAAACATCAAACAACGCGCACCTCCTTGAACTCAGCCAGCTGCTTCTGCGTGAACATGGAGAAGACGCTGGAGCCAGTGCGCTTGGCCTTTCGGCTGCCACGGCTGGCCCTTGCGGAGTCCGAGGGGGACTTGGGGGTCTCGGCCTTGGGGCTTGCCGCCTCCTCGGCGGGTGCTGCCTCCTCCTTCTTCTTGGGCTTCTTCTTCTTTTCCTTGTCCGCCTATCAAAATAGTAGAAGGATTTTTTGTTAATTTCGCTTTTTTTTAAGAGGCTGCTTTTTCGATCCTTAGGTTTTAGTAGGGAAGAAAGAAGCTTTGTTTGCGGTATTATAATTGAGAAGAATTAAGGGTGAGTTAATTAGATGTCTTAATGATTAACTTAAATTTGAATTCATTCAGTTATTAATTTTGTAAAAAAAATAATTAAATGTTCAATTCTGTCTATTGGTGCTCTCTTTAAACATTTTGATGATTAACTTATATTTGAATTCATTCGGTTAATTTTGAAAAAAAAAATCATTGAATGTTCAATTCTGTCTATTGGCGTTCTCTCTAATCATTTTAATACTCTTGTAAAGCGAATCGGCCAGTGCTGTCTATTGCTGTACTCTCCAAACATTTTAATGGACATTATACTAGTAGACAGTATTGGCCATTAGATTCATTTTACAAAATTAATATTGGGTGGTTTTCACTAGAATCATTAATCGAAAATCATTTAGTCATGTTTTTTATGATAAATGATCTTTGTTTTCTATTTACCGCAAATATTAAGATTGACTTTTGCCACTTTTAAAATAATAATCAATCATCATTGTTTATAGTTTCATGTCTAATGCAACTTTTACTCGATTAAAATTAAAAATTGATTATATTATTTATTTTTATCTTTTAAATCTTATGTCTCTAATTTATTAGGAAATGTTTCAAACCGAAAAATTGAGAGATTTTGAATGATATGAAAAAGAAGAATTTTAATAGTAAATGAGCATCATAGACGAGGTATGAGGTTTCTATTATTATGGTTGTAAATCGTGCAAGAAATTAGTATAATAAATAAACCTTAGCATTGAATGTATAATAATAACGCTATAACACTGTTGATTTTTTAATATTAAGCAGCTAGACAATTACTTAAACGCAGACTTGTTGAACATTTTCACATCCATTAATTTGATATTGTGCATTATTGTCGGTATTTTGTATCACTCTGTATTACTACTGGTAAAACGTTATAATTACATACATTTTTAATTAAATCGTCACAATAATAAAAAATACATAAGCTCTCAATTACTCCTTACATTATGTTTCTCTTATTGAACATTTAATCTGTCGCTAAACTCCAGTTTTCATCAGTCACAGCAGTAACAGCCGCTAATGCAAATGGAAAAGCACGCCGACATACCCATTCCCATTATCTAGCCCGTAGGCAGGTAATCTGTCAACCTCACGTTCTCTCTCTCGCGAGAAAAAGCCTCCAGAATTCGAGCGACTCAAAAAAGAATGGGGGGCGTGAGAGAGTCGAAAAATAAAGTGCACATTTTAGAAGAAGAAAACGAGCTGTCGGCGCGGTCTCTGTTTTCTCGCGCGTATACACGTCTGTGCTATTATTAGGGAGGCGCAGAAGCGGCTTCTCGAGTTACCACCGAGTCCCGTGTCCGCGTTACGCAATTGTATTTCAGGCGCTGCTGCTGCCGCGCGTACGAGAGCGGCCCGGTACATAAGCGATGCCTTTTTCGTGTCGGTTTCGGCCCGTTTTTAAAAATATTTAGCTGGGCAATGGTTTTTTTTGGATTTTGCTAGATTTAGGCTGATGTGGTTGGACTGTTCGTTTGGAGTTCTTCATATTTTTAGTGTAATTTAGTATATGCTTGCAGCTCTGGTTGCTATACGGTTTGGATTAATAAAAGAATCATTTTCTATAAAAACTTTTATAATAAAATAATAACGTTTGTGTTAAATGAAGTAATAAAAAATCAACGGACTATTTAAATGAATGAAATTATTTCAAGATTTTTCAAACATTTGTACTGATTTTTGTAAATTGATATTATTACATAATGTTCGCTAAATCCATGACCATTCGTTTACTCGAGGAAAAATGACAATATTTAACAAATATCATAATAAGGTTTTCATATTTTCAATTTTATTTAGTGAATTCCGTTCAGCATTTTCTTATAGAGATGCATGTGTAATTTTAGGTTTAAATATCCACCGAATCGTAAAGCTCGTGGCGCAAGCTGAGTGCGATCTTATGAAGTGCTTTTAGAACGCAGAGATCGTGTGTTACGGTTCCGCTTTTAGACCGACCGCGTTCGTATCTAAATAAGAGCTATATTGAATAATACTGGTAAACGACAAAATTTTAAGTGCCAGTTAAAATTATCGCCACAGTTTTCAGCTATACTTCCTGAATATGGCACTAATAATAAACCTCTTCATTGCGTAAGGCCTAGGTAGGAAAAATGTGTTTTCAATTTTTGCCGAATTAAAATAGCTTCCTCGCAGTCGTCCCTAGACAAACAACAATATTTAAAAATAAAGAGAATCATCTAGAGCTGTCAAACTAAAAAGTATTAAGAAACGTAACTATTTTTAATTCGTAACTATATTCAATTTATTCGTGCGACGAAATATATCTTTTATGTTTAATATTTTTACTAAACCGAAGACAATTTTTTTAAATAATATATCGTATTTATAGTAATAATAGGGAAAAATAAATATTTATGATTAAAAAATGTGTTTCGGAACGTAAATTTATATTTTAAACCATTCCATTTAAACAAGAATTTTCAGGAAAAATAAAGAGACCTATTAAAAAAAGATTACCCATGACGATTCAACTTTTCAATACAAGTTCTTATTTCATAATTAATATTTCCTTCATCGGCTCCACGAAATGTCATAACGTTAGTATTACGCCGGATAGTCCGACTACGCGAGGCGCCAAGAAAATCGCCGAGGCGTTCGCGATGGCCATCTGCCAAACTACGCACATCGTATCTGTGAGCGCGAGAAATTCCTCAATAAAAGTGATTATTACGTTGACTCCGACCAGCCGGTAGGTATCATCCGAAAATAAATTGCCCGGTTTATGAATTAATACGATATTTTTGAGAGCACTGTTTTGTCGAGGAAGGTTGTGTGATGAGTGATGGAATTATCGAGCAACATATCTTGTAATTTATGGAAAGCAGTAATTTAGTGAACTATAAATAAAAAAGCTAAAGATTCTTTCACAGCACACAGTTCGTGAAAAAATATCAGGAATTCTTGGAATTCATCCAAAATGAAAAGTCAAGAAGAAGTGTACAATAATTTTTTACGCAGTTCAATTAAGCATTTTTAAGTTTACAGTGTTTGAAGGACACTTACTTATTTGCGGGGAGTATTATATGTATTAAAGTTATTTTACTTCAAATAAGTTTTTATGTAGGGTATAATGCTTTCATGCACATGCACAGAAAGGTCCAATTGAGGCAAATGGAATCATTTTGCTCCAAGAGTAAATAATCTTAATTTGTCTGACAAAATTATTTCCTCTGGCTCCAAGAGGAAAATACATTGCTGACAAATTATTCATACAACACAAAAAATTAATTTTTTGCCTCAAGAGCAATATATTTGATTTCAAACGATATTCCTTTTGCGTTAAGAGGGGTTTCACAAAAGGATTTTCCTTTTGCCGATAATGGACCATTTCTCTGCGCGCAAATTTAAAATTTTGAATAGATTTCATAATCTAGTTCAACTGCCCTAATAGCAATAATAAAGAATAACGTTAAAAATAAATGTAAAGCTGAAAACTCCGAAGTTAATTTACTTGTGTCCACCATATTTTAGAAACATTAAATGCCTCAAGTTTTTCAATTTGAATAAAACATATTAATATTTAACGGGTTTACTTTTGCATTACTTAACATTATCATCAATGACTCAGACAAGATTAAGTACGATGCACAATTCTACTACACAAAAATGAATAAGTATAAAGTCATTCACTTATGCGAATAACTGAAAAAATCTCCTAATACTTTAGTGAATAACTGAAAAAAATCTCCTAATACTTTTGTCAATATGCACCTATTGAAGCAGCTGAATAACATTTTCACTAAGTAACGAGTGAATATGTAACTATTGAAGCAGCTGAATAAAATTTTCACCACGTAATAAGTGCGAATATTCACTAAAAGATTAGTCGATTTTACTGCTTGTTTGTGCATATGTCACAATAATTTTTCAAGAATAAAATTCTACGATCTGTTACTTGAAAAATACAAATGAAATCTAGATAATCATTTACAGCACATAAAAAAATATAATTCTTTAGTTGGCTTAAAATTTTCATGCATCCATAGACAACTGTATTTTAACTCATTGAAGAAAATTTACAAGAAAATTATGTTCACAATACTTGTACAATAAAAAAAACATTCCATTAGCCTTTTAAATATTCCGAGAATCGCGAAAAGCTTCTACAAGGATTGATTCTGCCTGAATAGCGCGCAAGTAGATCAACACCAGGTACGGCAAGACACTTAATGAAACTTGTTATCCATTCTCTTTCTAGTTATTCCAATTCATTTCAATCCCCTGATCCCTTAACGCTCTAAATGGAAAGACAGATTTCATTTGCATTCTTACATTTATCAAGATTCTTCTTTTCTCGCGAAAGAAAAGAGCTTTTTAGAACGTAAAATCTTTATTCTAGTAAACCCGTCGATTGCACTCGCGACAGCACTATGCGCGTTCACTATTTTCATTCAGCTGCCACTTCACTTCGTCCTTTAGTCTCTGCCCTTTCGGTCACACATGCACAATCGTCACGTCACTCGGCGCTTTCAAGCACATTTGTTGAGTATCATATTGACGCTGTTTGTCGTCGCTTCCACTGTTAATCTTATCCAGTAGCGGTAGAAGTGAACGAATTATAACACTGGGAAACAAAATTTTGGATGTTTTCGCTATACTTGTAAAATCCATCATCTGTCAAGCTTCAAAAGCTCCGTCAGACAGACATTTCAAAAGTTTTCAATTTCGTTTAAAAGTAAAAAATCAAACAACGTTTGAACCCGACAGTTTGCGGCAAACCCAGAAAATTTCCAAAAATTTGCTTCCCCAGTGCTCTCAAAAGCCAAGAAAAAGACAGAAAGAGCATAAAAGTAATGAAAAGCAAGGATCGAATTGAGAAAGTAATAAAGTATCTCCGCTCGTCCTGCGTAACCGCGCTTATTACCATGTTTACGGGTTGTAGCTAGCTCTGTTGACGTGAAAAGGAAGACAACGACGAGATGGCCACCAACAACCAACTGCCGAGCTGATAGAGCTCAACTTGTCTAAATGCCTCGGACCCGTACCCCGCGGAGCTCCCACGCGTCCCCCACTCTTTCCTCCTCGCAAAAGAGGGGATTCCGGGAGTCGCGGGAAACCGGAGATGGGGGAGAACGAGCGACGAGAAATAGTTCGAAAACGCGGGTCTATGAACATGGGGTTGCGGAGGGAAAGAGCAAGAACGAGAGGAGGAGGAGAATCTCGCTGCCCCGCGAGAAATATTCCACTGACCATATTTAGAGCGCGAGCTGCGCCCACCGAAATAGCGGCGAGCGGTCGGTCGCGGCATTTCGGAAAACCATGTTGGAAGGAGTCGCGGGGAAGAGATGCTGGCGAGGAGCAGAGCCGCAGACGCGGATATTTTCAGAGCGGAATATATGATGGCCGCGAGTGCATGAGAGGAGAGAAGAGGGACAGAGTAGCTTGCAGTTTTCCTGGAGAGGGGAATGGATATGATGGATGATGCTGATGATGGATAGCGGATGGGCTGCGCATGTTATAATGGCAGTGAGGATTGGATATGTGTTTTATCGCAGAAGTTAACGATCGCGGAAGTCCCTGCTTGTGGCAATCGAATCTGTTTTCATTGCTCAGCTTCAAACGTCTAACAATGCTTGTTCAGTTGGCAATACGTCCTTGCCCTCGCACAAATAAACAGTCGTCCGAAGTTAATTGCAGAAGTATTTTGAAGCCCGTACTTATTTGTTTTTCGATAAGAATATTAGTAATGTTAATTACAGTATCGTCTGATATCCGCAGTCGGCTGACAAGTTTATTGCCATGAATCTGTTGAAGAGTTTGGATAATGTATAGAAATCTTTTTATGTCGGCATATGAATGGCATATCAAATCAAGACTTGTAAATAATGTAAACCACAATCAATAAATTCTTTTTTCCAGCCTTCTTTTTTAACGAATTTACAAATTCTACATTAACTTTGAAATATTTGTCATATACTGATGGCTGATCGCACATTTACTCAATAGCTCAGAAAAACTTCAGCTATTTATTTCAAATAAATATTGTCGTTGTAAATTTATTGATAAACTAGAGGGTCCAGAACAAGAGTGTTAGATTAATAATTTCATCGAAAAAAACACACATAGGTATATGTTATAAAAGTATAAAATATGCATGTTTATAGCTGAATAATATTGATACTCTAAAAGAAGGGTGTAGTTGTATTATAAATTGAAAAAACTAAAGTACATGAAATAAAAATAAGTATCGGAGGGGGACTCTTGTGAAATATCGTTATGAATTTAGATTTTTTGCCTATATCTTCGAGTAATTTTTTAGTTTGAAAATACTGTTAAATTTAAAAATATCCTAATATTCGTCAGGATATTTTAAAAGATAAACGTTCCTTAGAATTGCCTATATTTTCTAAAATTTTATTTGCGATTTTTTAAAATTAAACTTTTTGCTAATAAAATAAAGATTTAAAAAATAAAGCTTTTAAGCTTTTTCTTAAGAATATACTTCAAATGACATTGAATTAGTTCACAATAATTTAATTCATTCAGTGCCATCAATAGTAAGAATACTACTTGTTCTTCCTATCATAAAATATATACCAAAAGTCATATCCATAATCACAAAGTTATAATATTTTTTTCTCTAACCAAAACTATCTAATTTTATCATTTTTTGCGAATGATCTTTGTTCACAAATTTACATTTTTCACCAGTGCTTGCCAGAAATACGTATATAAATTTTTGATACTCAGCAAATACTGTTTACGTAATTCATCTTTTCTTTGAAAGCCAAATAACTTGTACCCTATGGACGTTCATAAAATATAAAGTTCTACGCGTAAAACCAATATATGCTTGGTAAAAATAAAAATAGTTTTTAAAGAGCTCGTCCCGTTACGCCTGTCGCACCTTTGGTTCTTTTTTCAAAAAGAGATTTGAAAAGAATATTTTTGAAATACTTTATTTTAAGAATGAAAGAACAAATATCTTACGTAAAATGTAAAATCTATTAACAATTTTAGTTGTGCTTTGTATGCTCTTCAATACAAAATTTGTAAAGTATTACTTTAATAATATGAAAAAAAATGTTATTTAATCTAACTTACAATACTTGTTGAAAATAAATATATTATTATAACTTGTAATATTTTTTTAGACGTGAAATATTATAATAAAAATATGTTTTTAATAAATACAATAATTGAAATAGTGGAAGGATAATTAGCGTGACTATTATATATATAGCGAGCCCATTTGAGCAGAAGACAAAATGACACGAGGTTTTATTTGTGGTGACTTCAAAAATAATCACATATTTTAATTACCCTAATATTTTGTTTGTCGAGTTATTCATAAATAAAAAAAATAAGAAATTTGTTTCTTTACGTAATATTATACATATGTCGTCTAAAAAATAAATTTAAAATTAGGCTGATTTATCATTAAATGTGTATTGATAAAATTTTCTTTAAAAAAATGGAATTTTCTAGAGTCTTTTGAATTTAAAAGATGAATAAAGTTTATAAAGAATGTCTTATGTAAACGTCTAGCATTTATCCTATTGACATGTTTACTAAATAAATCATATGGATTTTAAACTTAACTAGAATTTCATAAACTTGTTAAGGGCTCGCCGAAGTCAATGTATTATAATAAACACTAAATCGTGTTTTTTCATATGAATAAAAATAATGTTATCTTTTGGGACTTTTTTTCTCGAAAAGAAAATATTTGAGCATGTCCTAAGAAAGTCTGATGAATTCTGACAACGTTATAGTGTGATAAACACACATTATAATTATTTTCGAAGAAGATTCATGCTAATACTTTTCACGTCAGGCTTTCATGGTTCCCTCCGAGCTTTAACAATTTCCTTTTTTTTCGAGTATTTCTGCAGGATTGGCTGTCCAGAAAAATCTGCTCATAAGATTGTTTTAAGATTTTTCCGATTTTTCATATATCATAGTTCAGCAGTAATATATTTTTGAAGAAGGTTGTGTCAATGAATTGTCAGCAATTGCTTTATTTTTCATAAATTCGATAAAACCTCATTTGCTTTTATGAGTATTAGGGAACCTTTATTTCAATAATCATAATGAACTTGGGTAATGAAGATATGAAAATATGAAGACGGAGGCGGTGGATTAAATTTTATTTTTTTTAAATAAGAAATTTACGTAATTATGCAAGAATTGAAAATATGATTGAAGGTTTCTTAATCTGTTTACACTCAAGTGTAAAATTTGATTCTCTGATGATAAATGAAAAATTATGTCAAAGCTAAAAATACCTATTTCCATTTTCTTCCCATAATATACAAACGAGAACGGGCGGCAACGATCACGGGCGTGCGGGATCGACCGCTGATTTAAGGAAGAAAATGAGCTAAGCCCATTTTCTTCCCATAATATACAAACGAAAACGGGCGGCGGGAACGACCGTTCTCTTAAAAGTGTTATAATTTTAATTCTAACACTTTTAAGAGGATCGACCTCTGATTTAAGGAAGAAAATGGGCGAAGCCCATTTTCTTCCCATAATATACA
>UXGD01003705.1:0-19420 GCA_900474315.1 Torymus auratus
GTCCCATGAATGTGCCTTAAAATTTTTTTTTTGAGAAGTAAAAGGGAAATAAATTTGAAAATAGCTCATACGCAAGCATACTTGTAAATCTAAATAATGGTTTTTCGGAAAAGTCTTCGAATTTCAGATGTAAATTATTACGAAATCAGATGAGTATATTGTAACTACACATTTAATCCAGTTCCAAACGGCTTAATTTTACTTTTTCCCTTCACCCAAGCTGCAGAACGAAAATGAAAAGCTCGCAGGAGAAACGCGCGCGGCACATGTCCGCGAGGCGCACATATAATACACTAAATTTTCATGTTCCAGGTACACGTTGCGCAGCAAAGCCGGTACCGAAGCACGCGGTTGTCGGCGAGAAGTACAACGGCGCCATACTGATGTACTTCTGCGAGCCAGGCTACGTGCGGGTCGGCAACGCCGAAATTTACTGCGACGGCCGCGAGTGGAACGGCACGACGCCCTACTGCCGCGGTGAATATACCTCACTACTCCCCTCCCCCCCACACACACACTGTGCGCGCACGTGTAGCAGCGATAACGGCGATAGAACTGATTTACCATATCGCCGCTGGTTCGGCGTTAGCCATCGGCGATAGAGGTCGACGTATATATATATATGTACCACGGCTGCTCTCACGCTCCCCCATGTACGCGTATATAGATACTCGATGGCCCTTCGAATTTTCAGCTTCATTTATCGCGCGCTCGCCGGATGTGCGCTACTGTGTGGGTGTATCTATAGGTATATATGTATCGAATCGCCATCGTCGACTTTTCGAGAAATCTATGGATATATACTCGTATAGCTTTTGCTTTTTGCGTTATCTTCCCTCGCGATTGAAAAAAAATTGTCTAACGGAAGGCGAATCAGTTCTATTGCGCGGAATTCAGTGTATTAGCTTTGAAGGCAGTTCTTTTGTGAAATAAAATACTACATAGGGATTCCTTTTTTCCCAGATAATTGACTAAATTTTTATGGTTTGAAGGTACTATACGGGCAATGGGAGGAATCATATTTTTCAATAAACTCCATCGAAAAATCAAAGTATTTTTGAAAAATACCGTGGGTGTATATCTGTTCTGTGAATGTCAAAAGAATAATTTTTTGAGGTATATCGTAAAATAGCTTTAGCTTCTAGTTTTTAAACAAATAAAAATCCAACAATCATCCTTAATTGACTTGTCGCATGAAAATACATCATGGTATACAACACATTATAATGACACTTTGTCTATACACACGCAACTAGAGTTGCACAATAGAAGGTAACATTCATAATACAAATCATTATCGTCCTACTGTAGCGCCGTTATTTGCGCACCCACATCCGATAAAGTTCACTGACACAATAAAGGCAGCTTCTATTGTGCGGGCACTCGCATGGATTTTAATTTGTAAGATGTACCTTCTAGATTCGAATGCCGTGGCGCCTATCTCCTGCGACTTTGAGAAAGAGGGTCTCTGCTGGTGGGAACAGGACCCAAAGCACGACTTTGACTGGCTGAGGCACAGATTCGACACGCCGACTTCGCATATAGGCACCGGGCCTACCCACGATCACACCCTTGGCGCTGGTTACGATGGTACGACTCTGCAGTTTTATTTTTTATTATAGCATTTCCGGGAATTTTGCGGAAATTTTAAAATGTTTAAAAGTCATTTGTTGATAATTTTTTATAAGTGCTATTACGAGCAAAAAAGTCATTCTGCATTTAATTTACAAATCTAAATGTATATTCATTTCCGACAATATACGAGCGATTTAGAAAATAATTTGCCAATCATTATTTTACAGGGTATTATTTATATATCGAGGCCTCCGGAAGATTAGTCAACGACACTGCTAGAATAATATCGCCGCTGTACAACGCAAATCTCACGGAATCAGGATGTTTTTCTTTCTGGTAATTATTTTAAGAGCGCTGTTATCTGTCGCGCGCGTGAGCGAACGAGTGATAAACAAATTTTTGGCCAGCGAAAATATAAAAAAACTTTCTTTCTTGACAAGGTATCACATGTATGGCGCGACGATCGGCAGTCTGAATGTTTATTTCAAACCGGAAACGGAAGCCCCGAAGCTGATGTGGTCGAAGCAGGGAAACCAAGGAAATCAATGGCTGCACGGCTTGTTTGACTTGCCAAATATTAATAGTAGCTTTCAGGTGAGCCGAGGCTTTATTTCAAAATTAATCTCTCGAACTTTTATTTAAAATTTTTTAACATTTTCATTTTGCAGATAATTGTAGAAGGAGTGCGTGGAGCAAGTTATGTCAGCGATATTGCTATCGACGATGTTGCTATTTTGCAAGGAACTGAATGCATTGTTCAGAACGTAACAGCGAGCTCAACCCCTGCACCAGATGGGGGTAAGCATTTATACAAATAAGTTTTTACTACTAATTATAAACTGTTGGCAATTTTCGTTAGTAATACCATTTCATTTCCAGACGAAGTCGAAGTGTTCAATGCAATGCAAAGCTGTCGGGATCGCTGCGTTAATACGCTTACGGAAACTACTGTGAGTTCCGAACTTTATTCGAACCCGGACGTATGCCAATGTACAATGGATTGCGCGGAAAACTCGACTTGTTGCCCGGATTATGCTGAATATTGTGTTTACGGTAGCTCTTTATAATACTCGTTAAATTATAATAATACTGAAAAAACAGTGCCTGGAGTGAGAATTTACAAAATTTCAATTATCATTGCAGAGGTAACCGAGCAAATGGAAACGATTATGCCGTCGTGGATCGAAACTGCTGTTCCCCCAATTCCTACAACGACTACTGTCAGCAGCAGCAGCAGCAGCTCGCCGACAGAACAACAAACGTTCAAAACTACGACCATCGGCACGACGAGTAAAACCAAGAATATCACCGAATCTACAATTCCAACGACTACAGCGCGAATTACAACGGCCGCTGTAACGAGGATCGAAACAAGTGCCGAAACAAGAGCAACTAGCGGCCCCGGGAGCAAAGAGCCAATGAAAACATCCACAATTGCAGCGAGAACGACGACGACCACGACGACGACGACGACAACCTCAACGACGACGATGAGGACTCATGAACCAGAATCGACTTATTTCGATCCAACGCACGAGACTACTCCACTCAATCACGATGCTCAAGCTCAAACTGGTAAATATATACATTTTTAATGATTAAAGATAAATTCTTCACCCATTTTAATTTTGATAATAAATTTACGATTGTTTTGTACTGCGTATATCATCACTTTCTTGAAATACGAGCAAAATTCAAATGCGCTTCGCGCGTACTATTTTGTTTTTGACGTTATGAACGCTATTTTCCAATATGATGTAGTTTTAATTAGTTTAAATGACAAGATAATTAGATACATTTTTTAAGCAAAACATCAAAAGTTTTTATTCTATTTTAAATATTTAGTAATTCTATAAATACATGAATTTCAAAATTTGACTCTAGCACATTTTCAATTTAAAAGAAATTTAAATATTCGCGCTTTTTTCAAATAATCAATCACATCAAGTTTTTAAATGAGCCACTACTTCCGGCCATCATTCTTATAAGAGAGGATCCCTACTAACAACCCCTTCCCATTTC
The DNA here is from genome assembly GCA_900474315.1 of Torymus auratus. NCBI lineage: Eukaryota > Metazoa > Arthropoda > Insecta > Hymenoptera > Torymidae > Torymus > Torymus auratus. The sequence goes on from UXGD01003705.1 coordinate 3,598, forward strand.
TTTCCTCTGTTTCATGATCACCTCCAGCCAACCAGTCCGAGGCTCGGTGGATGCGGGACAACCAGATCCGAACCAGATCAGCTCGATGCTCGCCCTGGTCGCCGCCAAGGACAAACAGTCTCAAGACCAACAGCAGCAACAGCAGCAACAGCCACCACAGTCCAAACACAAAACCTCGTCGGCGTCAACAACCTCGACGAGCAGCAGTACGATAACGCCGACGAGTAGCCACCAGAACGGTAGCAGCAGTAGTGCAAGTAGCAGCAGCAACAACAACAATAGCAACAATAATAACAACAACAGCAATAGCAGCAGTAATGGCACGGTGCCGAAACTTGTCAACGGCCACCACGAGCTGCGCAGTCCGGTGGATTCGAAACCGCCGCGTAGTTGTTGCGGTACGTCAGCTACAACCTCGTCCTCGACGACGAGTAAACCCAACATCAACGTGACGACGAACCCGCTGGATATATCGCTCTGCACGCCCCAGACCCCAGCGGCGACGGGCGCGCGCGGACGCAACAGTCGCTCCGGTCCCGGTAAGTGAAAAAGCTCTTCGTTCTTTTTCTTCGTCTCTTATATAGTTGTCTTATTTCTCTTTAGTTGCGTTGACACGATACGTCGTTTCTATATTTACATATTATTATTATTATTATTACTGGAATTGAAGCGCTGTGTTCTGTGCTATATATGATCAGGCTGCGCCGCCGCGGTATTATCATCATTCATCGTTATGCGCATTTATATTATTATACATTTTGTTCTCTCCCGGCGTTTGAGGAGATGTAGTGTTCCGCGGTCGCGAGCAATTATACTATTGGTGTTGATGATCGTTTTTGCCGGTGACAGCTTGACGCGATCGCTTTGTTGGCCGCGCGAGTGCCGAGCAATTTCGTTTCTATAATTGTACATTTTGTACCTGTGATCGGGAGTGAATGTTCCAATTTGAGGAGCACGTGGCGCACGTGTCCATGGTGGGCTGTATTATTAGAATCAGAGGACAGTTACCTTTGTCTTGTTTATTTAAAGACGACAGAGGTGTATGATTATTGGCCATTGTTCGTGTTATAATTTAGTCGACTGAAAATAATTACGATTTAGAATAAAAAATACTGGAAAAAGTTGAAAAATTACGATATTTTTAAAAATTGTATGTCATTACGCGAAAGCTTAGCCGCTTACTTGCAGCCAAATAGGTAATTGGAACATTCACCTGTGATTACTCGATTATTATAGAGCTTACGGGTTACCTTCTATGCAATATGGTTTTAAATTACTGGAATTGATGCTTTATAAAATTTTAATGAGTACAATTTTCGTAATTGAACGATTTGTAACTTGAAGTATAAGCGTATAATTAACTCACGTTGTTGAATATTGCATCGATGGTATCTTACTTAATATTAATGATACTGTTATATTTTGAAAAATTCAGTTGGCAATCATTATTTTATTTACATTTATCATCAGTACACGTCTTACTCTAATATACCTATCAATATCGTGTTGTTTTGAAAAGTTATTACGTAAATATTGCTATTTATATTGTCGAAAAAATAAAGCAACACAAGTGAGAAAGAAAAAAAAACAATATACAAACAATGAGAAAAAAATATTATTGAAGTATTGCAGCGGACGTTTTTTTTTTCTTTTTAAACAAACTCATTCGTTGGCACGTATTGTTTTTCAAATTTTACCACTGAAAACAAAATTTTCTCGGTATATTGTTTTGAATAAAATAAACGTTAGAACCTTCGAGTGCAACGCGGCTGCTATATAACTTACTATTCTACTCTCGATTGAGCAATTCCCGTTTCTACTCTCTAAATCAAATAATTTTTTCTCATTATATACCGCGCGAAAAGAGAGCTCGGAAGCCAACGAAAAGGAAAAAAAATGAGAGAAAATACGTGTATACGATAGACAAAGCGATGCTCTAATAATCATAACATTACGAGAGAGAAAAAAAAACAGAAAAAAAGATGGCGAAACAATGAGCAAGAAGGAGCGCGCAGACGCGCGTGATATGACGGAAAGGAAGGAAAGCGGCGACTGTGAGGAAATGAATTGATGTTCTTTCTTTCAGAATCTCATCCCCTCGTTTCGACCATTCATTCATGGGTCAGGCTCTTTTTCCCGTTTTGCGCAATAGGTACATAGAGACCGTGAGGCGACGCCAGGGGTAACGCCCCGCGAAAACCGGCGCGTAACGACAGCATGTATGCACGTGACATACATCATTACACTTCTAAAATTGAGAGCTGGACTTTTAGAGCGCCGAATTTTCCGGGCACCTCTTGGCGTCGCGCGCTCACTCACACACACACACACACAGAGACGCACACTCAAACACCAGATGGCAAAAAAACTTAGCCAAGAAAGGATATATACGATATGTATATATCTTATCTCACACACATACACACGTATGGAGCTTTGTGTTTTGCGTTGCTTTGGCGCTAAAGACGACGAGGGGCGATGTGCACGAGCGATATGTACCCCATTCTAAGAACCTAATATATACTACTCTCCTCAAGAACGGCCCTAGACGGAGAGTCGATATGGCGAAAGGACACGCACGCATGCACGCATCGCCGCTCGGCGAATAACAGACCTCGTGTGTGCTGCTTCTGTCTTTCTCTCTCTCGCTTTATATATAGATATATTTATGCGTAATATATACACGTATATTTATATGCGATATATATACAAGCTCGCTCGTGTTCGCTATTTCGCTCGCTCGATCTCTCTCTCTCTCCCTGTACAGCTTTATCTCTGTGGGCAAAGCAGCTGCGCTCTACATACAGGCATACAAATGCACACACGTACATACACACACACACACACATATGTACACGTATACAGGTGCGCATTGTTAGCTTTCGGATGCATTATCAGGACGCTGACGTACCGAGCGCGAGCCGCCAAGGCGATTCGCCGGGTGTTTATTCGCGAGGAAAAACGTAGTGGTCTGTAGAGATTTAGTTTATGTTTTAATTTTTGTGTGATACAAATGTTAGATTTGATAGAATTTTTGAATTTTTAGTATTGAATTTTATAGCATTTTTTTAAAAAATGTTGTCTGGCTGTATAGAAATAAGAGAGAAAAATTTTAATCAATTTTTAATTTAGAGAGTACAATTATAAATATTTGAGTTTTCTCCATTTAATTTGTAAAACTGAAAATGCATAAAATGACCGGATGAAAAAAGCTCGTTTGAATTCGATATGTTATTAAATTGCTCTTTAAAATTTCAAAACGTTTACGGCTTTGTCAAGTGGTACAATTTAATTTTAAAATTGAATTAGTTTTTAATAATCTTACACGTAATATATGATACGATTTATTCTTTTAACTGAATATTTAAAGCTGCTTGTCGAACATAAAGCTTTGGTGAAGTGAAAACGGGTTGAAATGATATTTCTGTGTCTACAATGAACATTATAAATGTAAATTAAATTGTGCACTTTAAAAATTAAATAATTCGTTAACTGATATACACGAATAACGAATAAACAAAACTTCAGAATTTTATGTACACAATGTTGTACCTCTTTATGCGTAAAAAAGCTCGAAATAGCCGTTCGCGAGACGAATAATCTAAAAATGAGCACCGTATTTATAAAAGCATTAATTCTAATCACTCGGCAGTGCTAATTCAAAAATCAAAAGGCTCCATTAACCGCGTTAAAATTGATACTATCAATAGCGCCTTTGCCGAACCAATCGCCGGTAAATAATTCGCGCTTTGGCTTAGCTATACGCGTACAGCGTGTACTTATACCCCACCCCTGAATAATTTTACTTCTCTCTCTCTTATTTGTATACACCCGCTCGACGAAAAAATCGCTCTCCGTACGTCAGAGTATGTTTTCACCTATACACACTTACACACAGCCACACGCTCTCTCTCTTTTTCTCACGATTTTTTTTCCTTTGATCAATATCACGCACGATCATCAGCGCTGAAGCGTCCTGCTGCGATATCTAATGTGCTGCTATACTCTGCTGCATTTATATATACATATACATATATATAAAAGCTCGCCAGGCCGGCATACAACGCGTGTGATATGATTTAACAGCTGCATGCACTCCAAACGCTGAACGAGCTGCGGAACAAACGTTTCTCTCTCCCCCTCTCACTTGCACGCACACTTTTTCGCGAGATCCTTGTTGTACACTCATGCGCCGCGAACCGATTGATTTTCATCCCGATATACGTGCGCACTACTTTTTTTGTTTACGGCACCGCGCTATATTCTTCGTTTATATTTTTCCTTTCTACTTTTCATATAGACTGCTGCCCGCTACACGCAAAAACGCGGTCCGCGAAAAATGTTGAATTAAAGTGTAAAACTGCGGCTTTTTCAGGCGTAAAACACGGGCTTTTCTCCTTTGGCCCCCCGTGTCCAAACATACATACGAGAGAGCGCGCGTCGAAATAGTTTTTTCGTCGCACGCGCGCACAAGACAGCTCCCTCTCTCTCTTTCTCTTTCTCTTTCTCTTTCTATATCTAGCTCTTTCTTTTTCTCTCGAAAAAAAAAACGAGAGCCCACCGCTTTTCCCGCGTGCGGTGAGCTGTGTGTGTGTGTGTGTGTCAAGCGCAGCGAATCGCAGTAAATGAAAGCAAGCAAGCTTTTTCTCTCCCTCTCTATCTTTCTCTCTGCCTCTATGTCTCTTTCCCTGCACCTGACGCACGCAGGCAATTAATTTCGGCGGAATGTTAGTACGTAGACCAGATGCGACGCGAGTTCACCGCCAATGAGCTTTAATAGTTTCGCGCGTGTCATCAGTCATGGGCAGGCACTGAGCGCATTCCTTTTAGTTTGGATTTCGGTTTTTGGTTTGGTTGTGCGACTTTGTGTGTACCTTTTCTTTTTTTCTTTTCGCAATCGTTTATTATTCGCACTCACGCAGTTTAATGCAATCCGTTGAAATTCTTTGGTTTTCAATATGAGTGTTCGCTTTTTGTTATTGCGCCACGATTTTCTTTGAATTTCATATTTTTTTTTTCACTGCCCATGATTAATAGGCGTTTGATTTTTGGCAATGATAATTTGAAAACTTTCTCTATTTGATACTTGGAAGAATGAGAACTATACGAGAGGATCGATTTGGAAAGATCGAGAATCAAGGCATATTCCTTCGATCTCACACGCGCTCACAGGCGTTTGTTATGCATTCAGCATAATCATATGACTATATAAGAATGCGCTTGCAAGAGTTGATATGATATACACATGAAATGGAACACGCTTTACTTTCTCTTTTCTGTATACTTATAGTGAACTGTTAGCGGAGTGCAAATTTATACTGCAAGTTAGTGAGAGCTTTTGTTTCTCTGACTGAATTTTTTTTTTAATTATCTGCTAATAATATGTACGTAACGAAAAGTGGTAAACACGCATTTTGTTTGATTATACACGATGAAAAATTTCAGTGTGAAAAGCACGATGGAGAGTAAAGTGCAAAATAATGCTATAAGTCAAAATTTTATGTTTAAAAAAAACTGATATTTACATTACATTATCTTTTATAACAGCTCGTTAAAATAAGAAAGAAATTTATAAAAATAATTCTTTTGTTTTTCTGAAATTCTACAAATAGTAAAAATACGAAATTTTTGCATAGTACACAAGATAAATTTAAATCATTTAAAAATTGTATAAAAAGTTTTGAACACGCTAAATCAACAAAAAAGTAACCACAGACATCGGTGCCATAAGTTAATATCTAAAATCTTTAATGTATTCTATGATTTTTATATATATACAAATAAATAAATAAGTAATACAATTAGTTTCTATATTATAACTAACATTAAATTTTATCGATACAACGAGCATTTCAATAATACTATTTGGAATTTATGTGTCTGAAAGCAATATACAATTTTTCTTCGTGAACTGCAAAAATGATAACGCGCGATAAGGCGCGATATGGTGTATCAGCTGAAAGCACGAAAGTTCGTCCACAAATATTTGTTGTCTTATCTCACTGAGCAATAACCCGTGGAGAGCCGATAAAGCCGGACAACAATGAGACAACGTGTATTAAAAGGTTAATACGTCGGTGACTTTCAACCGATAGCCGGAATTAATTAGGTTAATCGAAGGCACTTTTGATGTTGTTTTAGATTGTTCCGTTAGATTTGTGTGTTGAAAGGAGTGTGGTAGTTTCACGTATATATGCACCTGTGTCCGTGGACACCTTTTTGTGAAATGACATTTTCACTCGACGGACAAGGCAGTGTTGAATTTCGCCAATGTTTTCTGGCTGCAGCTAATGATTAACAGTATTTTGTAACGCATATATTTTATACTCATATTAAATGGATTATATTTTGAAAATGAGAAAAAAAGAAGAATAAATAATCATCAGCGTGTACTCGCATTAATTAAAGCTTTCAGGTATCATTCGAATGTTTGTTCAACGTGAGTTCAATCACAGTTACATCGTATATAATTAGCAAAAATTGAAATCATATTTCACATAGTATGCAATAATAAATTAGTTTATTTATTCACAGAATATGTAGTCATCTGTAATTTCCGTTCATAAGAGTTATTCTCAACGTCGCGAGATTTATTTATTCATGGTTCAATTATTACAAAATTTTACATTACGTGATTTGAATAAAATATACCTTATCCCGATATAAAACATGTAGCAATAAGAATTATTAAAACATGCTTTCTTGGAAAATATATTTTTGGCTTTCCGCTATGAAATATTACAGTGAAATATATAAACGAAGAAATTGTTAAAAATAGAATCTTCCAACCTGTTTCTCATTGAAAGCATTGCCTTCAAAATATAATTACAATTAAACAAAATTCTCACACTGCCTTACCAACTCGAAACCACTGTGCAAGTAAACAATCTGTGTGTACCTCTCAAAAAACCATGAAAAGCAATATCACCTAACGCATATCACGAGAAAGTCTCGTATATATACAGAAGCCTCGAGATGGAAAACCAACCCGAGTCTCAAAAGAAAACGAGCAAACAATAAGAGCAATATCTGTATATATAAATATCAACACATAAGCGTGCTCACTCTTTGGTACCACACGATATATAAGCACGAATTATAAGCGTTGAACTGTACAAACGAAAGTATATCGCTACTTTATATAGATATATATAAATCAGACATATACCTATATACATGCTCTGCACGAAAAATTTAACGTCGGCCTCACCGGGACGTCGGCGCCCGTCGCCTCTCAAGGATGCTCACTCCTTCCGCGCGCGCGCAAAAAAAAAGTCCGAAAAATTCTCCGGCATGAGCGTTACGGCCCAACGGCACGCGATAGCCCCGACGCCGCCCGGCAAGGCCGACACCTTTAGAGCTCTGTCTATCTCGAGTTCTCTCGAGGACGCTTTCGTATACTATACCATATACTACTTACTTACTACTACTATACTATACTACTACTACATATACAACGCGTAGACTTTTTCTGTACTTGTGCACTAACCACACGATATTATCCTCCCCGCTTTTATCCTCTCCCTTTCTTCTTTCTCTCTTCTTTGCCACTTCTGTTTTTACACGGGTGCGAAGGCGGGAACGCGGCCGGTGGTAAGAGGACGACCCAGGCGACGATCGTCGTGCAACAGCCCTCGCTGTCGCTGGACGCGCCCGCGGCTACGTTACTGCTCAGGCCGAACCAGGATGCCGACGCGAGGCGGAGAGAAGAGAACATGAGGCAGCTCCTCGAAGTCGCCGATAAGATGACGCTCCAGGATATCCACGATTTCGAGATGAAGTGAGTTTTTCGTTTCTATACTTGTTTATTATATAGTCTTGTAGCTGTCGTTCCTTTGGAATTTTGGCGCTTGGTCGGATATCCCTGTAGGAAAACGTGTGGGTTGGGATGATCACTTGCTATGAGTATGTACGATGGAACAATATTGACTCAAGTTTATTAGCTTTGCGTGTTATTGAAGAGAGATGTGTGGTGACAACAATTATAATGGCATTATGTCGTAATTTCACTGACCCTGACGTAAAATAATTGAGGATGGAATGATGTTTATATGAAAACGTTTTCGTGAGATGTCAACAATGTATTAATTATCTACTGTGTCTCTGCGTGCAAACACAAACCAGGAGAAATATGTTTTCGTGGGCGACTTTATTGAAGATATTAGACCTTTATTAAAGGCCATTCGTTTGAACTGCTATAATAGTAATTTGTGCATAATTATTCAACAATGGCCGAAATTAATCTCGTTATGGTGCCCTAGTTTAAATTTATTTACCTTTAAACAGATTGTCCACGAGGGTTGGTTAAATTATAATTGCATAATGAATTTCACTCGTATGCATAATTGAAATTTGACAGTATGCGGAGAATAGATAGCTGATAATTTCACAGAGGTTACGATGATTCTATTTAATCTCAATAACACAATGTTTCTAATAATAAACCACAATGCAAATGTATACATATTCTCAATGGGTATTTATTTATTCCTTGAACAAAATAGACCAATTATTGTTGGCTCGTGTGATACTTGACATTGAACCGTGAGAGAGCCAACAGATTTTATTACGACACTAATAAGACGAAGCATATACATATTTTCGTCGCAAACAGAATTAATCATCGACCAAATTGGTCCCGTAATTGATCAAAAAAATCAATCGAGTACCGCGAGCAGCCCTTCAATCAATCGTCAACAACAATTACTTCTGCATGAGTTAACGTTCTCTTCGCTATTTCGGAAAACATCCTCTCTCTCTATATCTCTCTCCTCCCTACAATCCAGTTTTCTGCCTCTCTTCGTTATTTATGCGTCCTCTCGTTCGTTCCTCGCTCGTATACGCCACAACTTTATTGGAGAAGAGAGGTATAGTGCGCTTGACGCGAAACAGATGTGCCTCCTCTCTCCGCGGAAGCCTGTGTAATTTTATATAACTCCGCGTCCTCGTTTGAAGTACTCGCGAGGGACGAAATGAAGCACGAGACATTCTTTTCCCGCGAAGTTGGCAACGGGAAATTAGGTCAAGCGCTTAGAGCAGTACTTCGCGAAGGGAGAAGGAGAAATGAAAGGGCGAAAGAATAATAATTTTTTGCTTGGATTTCAATTGTATGACAAAGGCGCGGCATTCGTTCAGACGTGAATAGGCAAATTGTCAATATATGAAACCTTACGAGATGCGGGGAGAGCCTTTTCTCGGTTTCTTGAATTTTGTTCTCTTCAATTTCGCCTTTTAACATGCTAATTCATAAACGCGCCGACGAAACGATTCGAATTGCCGTAAGTGCAATATTAATTTCTATGAACATTTTTCCTTTTCACAATTTTTTGAAAATCTGGGAGAAAATGAAATAACTGAATGTTTGAATTTTTTTACTTATCATCTACAGTTTTCAATTGACGTTAAAGAAAACATGTCTGCTCATTTTAAATTGCATTTTAGAAGAGAATTTTAATTATTTGTTAAAGGACGCGTGAATTTATCTTTCATTGCGGTTAATATAAAGTGATTCATTAAAATTTCAGAGACGAAATTGCAGACTGCAAAAACTATTTGAACTTCAAAAAATTCCATATGTACTAAAACAAAGCAAATGTTGTTTTCAAACACAAACAGAAATTGCTAATTTAATTTTAAAACGCATTAATTATTTCCTCTTACTAAAATTAATTAGAATTAATAATGATAAACCATTTGTCAATTATATGTATTGTACAAATTCCATTAAATGAATATGAAGTCAATTTTAAAATAAAATACTCAAGTTCATTTTGAAAAGCAAAGTTATTACTTATTTTAGTTTGATGTATATAGTGAAGTCAAAGATCCACAAGTAGATCAATCATAGATATGGTCAGGCAGCCATTAACGCTGCCGTTACATTGTTCTCTTGCAATTCGTGTATCTGGTTCCATGGTATCGATATCAATCATTATTACCGCCCAATAAATATACTCGTCAATATTGCCACCAAATTCACAATGAAAGCGAAAAATAAGTCGTAAATTCGCTCAGACGAGCCATCCGAGACCTACCCTGCCTTGCTACAAGAAAATCGTGGGTAGAAAAAGAAATTATCGCCCGCTTCTATAAATATCCCACATAGATCGAGCCAGCCGAGGCCGCGCCTTGCTTCGCTAATTTATTGAGACAAGTGACGAGTGTACGCGAAGGCGGCGCGTCGAAGTAGAAAAGCCGTCGGTGGCGGCGAAGAACCTTTGAGGAAGACCTCGAGGAACCCTCGATTCCGTGGCGATTACCAAACCTGCCGTCTTGTACTCGCTTTCCTACTTTGCCTCGTTATGTCGTTCTCAAGGCTCTCCCCCGCAGAGAATTATATCGTTAGAGGGTTTCGCTGTATAATTGTTCGGTAAGGCAATAATGATAATGGAAATCGATCTTTTTAGAGATTAAACATTCCTTGGGTGGCGAGGTTTCGAGTGGTACGCGACGAACATATTTTTAATATAATTTTATTAGAGTAGGTGGCCGATTGCCGAAGCTTTTAGAGTATTGAAACGGGTTACTTGGATATAGTATTGGAAAATTTTCAAAGGACTTTTTTTAGGAATGTGAGAATTTTTATTATCATATTTTGGCGATATTTCTTTCTTAATGTTTTAAGAAGAAAGTATGAGATAATGAATATACTATTTTGCATAATAATAGGTTATTATATACTAGAGTTGATTTGCATTGTATGTAAATGGGAGGGTGTTTTTAAAATATACCTAGCAATCAACAGATTTATCGGATAATAAAGTAATTTAGGTTGAAAGATCGAAACTGACTCTTTAAAATTCTGCCTACAATATACGATGTCTAATGATTGGTTCATTAGTTATACATTCTATAATAATTTTATAGTACTATAATTAAATTCAATTATACACAATTTTAAGGCTTCCTAAAACCCTTATCATGTTGGTTAATATTCAAATATTAATACACATGTAAATTCTATAACACTAGCGCTTTGCTATTTTCAATTTATTTGCCAATATTTATATTAATTTGTGCATTCATGACCCATCCTTTATTACTCTTCACATTCTGTATAAAAATAAATTATTAAATTCCGCATTGCATCGGCATAAAAACAAACTCGATAATCGAACGAATGCTTCATTTAAAACTCAATCAAAAAGTGTATTCAGCGAAAAAACCAATGGCCATTCATAAACGAACCTCATTCTTGCCCATTTCCTTGGGCAAAAGTATATATCCGCCGGTCATCAATTCATTGACAAAACGGGCATACCACTGTCCCTTAATCGCCACCTTATTTATCGCGCGATCGAGCTGCAAACGTGCTCGTGTGACATACACGCATCATCATCGCGACACGTAGAAAAGAAAAGAAACGGTGTCCACTATCACCTCTTATCATCGATCGACGCGAAAAGGGCCGGCAATAGAATCGAAAGCGAAAATAATCGCTATCACGCGCGGCGATCCGCCTAATTTTCCCAATGGCTTTTTTCGAGTGAGAGAGAGAGAGAGAAGAAAGAGAGACGTTGATGAATGGCGACAGCTCGGCGATAACATCGCGCGAGGCGATGGCCGTACGCTAAAAGCGCTTATAAACCTCGTTCCGCGCCCTATCTTTGCCAGCGTCGCTGTTACTCCTCCTCCTTACGTTTCTTTCGCTTCGTATTTTTGCTCCCTGTCTTTTTTTTTATGTGTCCGACCACCTTTTTTCGCTATACGGTGCCTCTCCTCTTTGGTTTATACCTTTATGCCTTTTATATTTATAACGGTACGCTCCGATTTCGCCGAGAGAAGCTTTTACGCCTTACTATAAATATTGGGCTGGTTTTGCCTTTTCCATTTATGCAGTTTGTTTATTTATTTGTGTCGCCGGTATGTCAGCGCATTTCATTCGATTTTTCAACATAAATCAAAATTATGTTTTTGACATATGTATACGAGTGCAAAATAAAATAAGCAATAAATTAAGCATAATATTTTTCATGTTTCCTCGAAACGACGAGAAAAAAAAATAAAACTTTGATATTTCGCACGACATATGAAAATACCCGTAGAATGTTGTTTTCTAAAAATTTTGATCCATCATTTTTGAAGTTTTAAATGCCATAGAAAACTGAATCAAACCAGTTCATTTGATATCCTTTTCAAAAATTTCCAAAATATTTCTTCTTTTACCTGAAACCTTATATTAATTGTTTATGAATAAATAAATACAGCAGTACTATAAAAACAGGTTTCGATGAAATACAAGCAAATGACAGTAGTTTCAACGAGGTTGTTTCACATGAAAATGTTGAACACGTGAACAAACAATGTTTGTAAAAATAATACTACAGGAAACAAATATTACATTTCGAAATTTAATATCCGACGACCGTACAAATATTTTGCAATAAAGTGTACCTATACTGTCGTTTTAAAAAGCTCATTTTCACAACGTATATATTTTAACCACATATATTATGAACGTTAAATATGACTTTATGAAAAAAATTATGAAAAAATCTTTACCTCTGCAACCCATCAAACATCCCAGCGCAGACAGCAAAGAAACACGGGGTTTTAAATCGCACTGGACAAATCGAACGCTTCACCATCTAAACTCCTATTCTCGAATGGCAGAAGCACATAATATCGACGGGACACTGTTTTGCATTATAAACCCTCTCAGCGTCCGTTTTCTCTCGTCGGCAATCAAAACGTAATAAAAGCAGGCTGATCTTCCGTCTCATCGTTTCCTTCGCCTACAAACACGTATACAGATACACGTACATACGCGGGTACGCGGCCATCTCGTCCTCTCTATCCCTGTTTTTGCTCACATTTACGTCGGGTTTATATCTCGCTCGACAGTTTGCCACAAGCTAGCGCGCACGGCAACGACAGGCTTTTTTCCGGCTTTTTTCATTGCTCGTACTCGCTCCCATATTCTCTCCTTCTCCGTCCCTTTTACTCTTCTTCCTCTTCCCGCGCGCTCTCGTTTTTTTTTATCTTTTTATTGGACACGTATATATTCATGCTTGGTGAAATATTTTTCAAATATTTTGTATTTCTCGACCCGATTTCCCCGTTAATGAATTATGAGCGATCGGCGTGCATTATTTAGCAGATGCGGACTTTGCCCCGATGCGCTCTGAATATTGCACAACGCGGGCATTAATAGAACATTAGCTTCGAAAGTAACGGCCGCCTAATCGATCCGATATTATGACGTTGCTATGTTTTACGCCTTCATTATTGAATTAGACATTGCTGCAAGTAAATTATTCAATTATTGGAACCGATAAAAAAGATCAAATAAATCCCCCGTCTTTTACCCATACATGCCAATACTCATAATAATTTAAAAAATTTAAATTAATAATGTCAACTTTTTAAAATTAAAAAAAATTTGATAAATCTTTGTTATATTTCCGATCGTTGAATAACACATTGCGTATAGGATTGTAAAAGGTATATCTATAGCTGTAACGTGATTTTCGGGAGGTATTTGGGTAACAATGATATCAGTCTAGACACGTATTGTTCGCAAATCATATATAAAAGCGCGAGATTTGAATACTTTCTATATGTTACATAAACCGTGTGGTAATAAAATCGTAAAAGAAAAATGATTTAAGCTCTGAAAAGACAGTTTAATGCACGTCAGAAGAAAAAATTTATAGCGAAAATAAAAATATTTATAGGAAAACGTATCTAATAAAAGAGAATTATAAATCATATATTATACGGCCTACAAACTTCATGCGGTATGATAACTATCTCTCTAAAGAGTCACACCAGATCTATCTCCGTACTTTAACGACGACATTAACCTTATATACCAGCTCGTATTCATCAAGCTTATAGAAATACTTTGGATTGTTGGCTGCAACTAAATTATTCAGCTTAAAGGAGACTGCATTACAAGTATTACAATCATCCATTAATTCTGGATCTCAAATGTACACTCGCGTAAGATCATCCTTGACGCGTTACGCAGACTTCACTCAGATAAAGTTTAGCAGTTAAGCTAAGCATTAATTTCCGAAACGCTGCTTAAGTTCGAGAACTCACAGCGAGTGTATCGTGGCTTGGATTCGCGTCAAAATAATGGACTTATACTAGTTCACTAAATGGATCTTGGCTCGGACTCGTATACAAGGCAAACAAAAACTTTGCTTATCCTCATTCTGTTCGGTGATACACTATTCCTCACTATCTAAAGTGCAAGTTCCAATTTCATATCGTCTCCGACGTAAGCCGTCACCTCAAACCTCACGTTTCTTTTGAAATGAAGATTAAAATTATTCAAGTTCATGTAATTAGCCTTGAATATAACTAATTCTTTATTATATTTCTCATTTCAACCTTATCTTCAGCTTAGCGTTATTTCGTTATGATCAGCAATACATCCTCTGATAGCTCATTTCGAATACAAATCTAGAACAGCCAAATAACACACAAATCTCTCCTCGTCTAATTATAACATTTATTCTTGCAATAAACATTAATTTTGCAATGCACATTAAGATCCTCTGAGCACTAACCCTCTAAGCACTTACCGTAAAATTAAATTCCAGCCATACACTCACTCGCGACCGTTTCCTCGCGATTTACAAAAGGCCATCGCCGTACGCGCGAATAAACAAACCGCGGGGAAAACATTTAATGAAATCCTCCTCTAAAAAGCTGCATCGTAAAACGTGGCCCTTCCTAAATTACCGGGGCAGACCGGTCCGGGCCCTAGTTCTCCAAAATTTTCCACTCGCAAGTGACTATCGAAAAACCACCGACGCGTAACCCGCAATAAACTTTGCCCATTCGTTTTCCCCGACTTTTTTCTCCATTTCGTTCTCTCTCTCTCACTCTTTTTCTTTTTCCCAAACCGCATGTGCAGCTAGCGCACTCACGCGTGGCCCACCTAATTTCTTCGATTTAATTCCCGGTATTCATCTTCCTGTTCTTCCTGGCAGCGCACATCTGTGGTAGCATGGCTCCCTGGAGAGTCGAGTTCTCTCTCTCTCTCTCTCTCTCTCTCACTCTCTCTCTCGCTCTCGCTCTCGACTAATCGGGGGTAAATAATTATCGGATCGCCTAATTTGCGCCGAGACGTGCGCCCGATGGCCACGTGGACGTCTAGCCTGTCTGGACAGATCGATGCGTGGTGTGCCTGAATTAAGTACGCAGGCGAGTTAGTAGTACGTACTTGGTCTATCCTATCTTACGGGTTGATTATTTCACGTATTGGGATTCGCGTGCAGAATAGTTTTCTATTATTCCAGCGGTGACAGTGTCATTTTAGGAAATGAATTTTTAAATCATTCACTCCTAGATTATTTGTGTAACGATTTTATTCGGCAAAATATAATATTTCTCATATATATATGTGCAATTCTACGGAATCTGGGGTCCAAAAAATAAAAAAAAAATTTTTTGGGGCACACCTACTACACCACATTTTTTTGGTTCTTTGGGAGTTCCAGAAACATGAGAAAAATGGTGAACACGCATTATCCGTTGCCAAACTTTTTTGCCGACCAAATTAATCTCAAATATTTTATGCGATGTTTCCCCTCCACTTTAAACCTCTGCCATTTGGTCCAGGAACGTTCTACACAACTTTTCAAAAAAGAAATTAAAACAAGAAAGAAAGAGCTTGAATTTGTTTTTTTGAACGATCGAAAATGTTGATTCCTTCAAAAGTTATAGCAGTTTGAAGTTCAGAGTCGAAATGGCACAAAAACACGTTTAAAATCAGGACGGCTGATTTTCAACAATTTACGTATTTTTATGCCATTTCGACGCTAAACTTCAAACTTCTATAACTTTTGAAGGAATCAACATTTTCGAT
>UXGD01003706.1:0-19417 GCA_900474315.1 Torymus auratus
ATCTGTCGCAAAAAATGATACCATTAAATTTAGCGTGCACATATTTTTTTCTTATTTAGTAAAGCTCAAAAAACAAGCAAAACCTTGAGTGTGTCTTAAACAATTTTTTTTTTTTTTTTTTTTTTTTTTGTAGACGTAAAAGGGAAATAAATTTGGGAATAGCTCATATATACATCATTTTATCAATTCAAAATTACCCACGAAACCTCGTTCACCTCAAAAACTATAATTCTGTAAAACAAACGATACCTACGCCCGTATATATACAGAACCCCTTCATATCAAATACCAATCCAGCGAAAGCTCGGGCCACTGCGTCGCCAAAGCCTTCAAATCACCACCGCCACCGGGTAAAATTTCCCGGGGCAAACTGGCCGCTGTGCCGGAATTAGCGCGCCGGCCGGCCGGCAACTGCAGTGATGTTACATACAGATATATATAGGTATATGTAGCGGCTAATCGATGATCAGCTTGCCTTTCCCGAAAGCCCTTTCGTCGCCTCTGTTTACCAATTGCCTCTTTGCCGGGAGATTGTATATTTGTTCGCGTCGTTTTATATACGATTGGCCGGCAGGGAAGATAGCCGTTTTGGCTTTGAAGGTGGGTGTTGTGTGTTTCCGGGTGGTTTCAGGAATAGATGTTGTAACGTATAAATTATAGTATGCAGTTTGGGAAATGTAAGGTTACAATTTGTAATTGATATATTTATCATGGGGCTGTTGTCAGAATTCACATTATGATCTTTAATCGTAACGTGGTATTATGTTTCTTAACGAAAGTTCTAAAGTTTGCCGTAACATTGAGAACAATTTTGAAAAATTGATACGACAATAGAAATTTTTACATAATGTAATTTTTGTCGAAAATTCGAAGTGTACTAAAATTTACATTACATTAATTTACAAGAATTTTTACTAGTACATTTTTTGGCTTTGTTATTAATAATTATTTATAATTATTTACAATTCAACATTTAATTTATCCTTTCTCTTGAAACAGAAAATACAAAATAGAGAAAAAAAACTCACAATATTATGTAGTAAAATAGTTTTGGAATTGAAACAAGCTGGCACGTGGCCTAATTGAGTCACAAAAAGTGCTTAAACGTAAAAGTCTTAAAATTGCCCAAGCTCATTATGTGGATGTTTACATTCATTGCCGGAAAAGGACTTGCAATTAGAACCCAGACACCGGATAATCGGCGCAGACTGCATCAGTTAAGATCTTGAATTTAATAAAGACAATCTTATATACCGAGATAATTTTCTAATTAAAAAATTTTAAAGCTCAGTACAAAACGTTTCAAGTTTCAAAATCCAAATAACAAAAAGAAAAAACAATAAGTAAGTTACCCAAAGCAGATGATTGATTATTTTTTAACAGGAATTACGCTACGTTACATGAAAAATGATTATTGATCGGCAAAGGTAATATAATTCCACAATTATGCGAAACATGTTACGTATTTATTTAAACATTTTCTTTATGTATTTCCAACACAACAATAAAATTTTATTGGAAACCTGAAATATTTATTTAGTATAATGCAGGGAATGTAAACTCCCATCGATTTATAGTAAATTCTTGACGCTTAAACCTACCACCGCAACATAGCACAGGCGAGCGTCTAGAAAAAACGGGGAATCCTAAACAAGTATACCAACATACTTAACACCACCATCACGACGGCCGGTATTTATTCATTTAAAATCGCTAAAAGAGGGCAACTTAAGCTCAAACTACGGCTTCTACTCAACACTTATTAACCGCTTAAAAAGCTCATGGAATCTTTTACCCGAAAGATTAACTAATATACAAACTTTGAATCGTTTAAAATCGTCAGCTGTGCACTTATTTGTTCGCAGATTCTAGTTTTAATATTTTGTGTATAAGACGTATCATTTAATTACGAGTAAAATTGTTCTAAACTATTTAGCCACCTGTAATAATCTTCTTATTACTGCGTACCAAGGGCTTATATAGCCCATCTAACATTGAAATAAATAAATAACCCCATAAGCATGATCCACCAAATAACACAGAAAAACCCACCAAACTGTATAACCACCATCCCCCCATCTCCCTGCACCAACTCCACCCCATCCAAGCGTCCGGCCCTTCCACATACCCCCGCTTACCTCACCAAACCCTCCATACACCCCCAGAGCGACATTCCCACCCGCGGCGCCGGCTGCGGCGCACACGCATCAGCCCATTGATTTTGCGCGCCGGGAATCAATAGAATCGCCGCCGACGACGACGCCGCGCCTCTCTCTCTCCCTCTGTCCATTCGCCGCCTGCCTGCCTACGTGTGTGAGTGCGCGCGCCAAACTTTTCGCATTTACATCTCCCCTACTCCACCGCCAGTGAGAGAGAGGGAAAATGGCTGCTGCCGCCGGGGAGGTAGAGCTTTTCGGGGGGAGGCCGTAGGGATCGATGTGTTGAGAGATGTAGGTACCGTACGGTGGTGCCCTCTCGGTTGGCGAGACACGGTGCCGCCCGGTCGCTCTCTGCAGGTTGGCAGCGTGGGCGCGCGGGGAGGTAGGTACAGTGCGATATGTATTTGGTTGGGCTCGAGCCGGGTGAAACTGGTTAGGAAATGAGGAAAGGGCCGAGGTTGGCTCTGTAAGCAAGCGCCGGGGCTGGACTGATTTTCGTTGTTGGGGGTGCATGAGGATTTTCTTTTATTTGAGGGTTGATGCGGTATTGTTGTTATCGTATGATTATTCGAACTTTAATGTTTTGTTACTTTTGCGGAAATGATGATTGTGAATTACACTACAGGGAGAAAAATTTATTAGTAAACTTTACTTTTTTTATAAGAAATTTCATTATTTTTATAGTGACGCTGGGAGACACTCAAAATGTAGGATTTTCACTGTATTAAATAGTACTTTTTAAGATTTTCATAGAAAATTTTACTTTTTAAATAATAATTTTTATTATTTTTATAGCAAGTTTTACTATTTGAAATAGTAATTTTTATTATTTTTGCGGCCATCACAAAAAGTACTATCTCGAATAGTAAACTGGTTCTACAAGTCTGATGAAAAGGAAAGACAATTTTTTTATTTTTTTTTTATTTTTCAACATTTACAAATTTTTTATTATAATATCTAGCAATAAACGATATTCTCAAAATACGTAATATAGATATTACTGAAAAGTAATAATATAATTTCACCGCGGGTCATATGAAATAATGAATTGATTTTCATTTGTTTGCTATTCAACCGTTACGCGCGAATGCTGCACCTTTTCGAGATATTATAACGCATTATATTCAAACGGAATTAGGTGGCGAGGACAAAAGATTTTAGCGCCTCGACGAATCGACGCGAAATGCTCTATATTTATGGAGGGCCGTTTTAATTCGCGAAGCGAATGAATAACAATAAAGGGAATATCCTGCGTTGCGCACTTCACCGGTAGAATTTTCACGCCCTGTATATATACGTACGCAGCCGTGATGGATTTAATCGGTGAAATTCAATAACACAAAAAAAAAATGAATAAATATTTTCAGTGGAGGGAAATAAATGTATATACTGAAATAAATTCTCTTTTTTTAAACATTCAAATGTTGCATTGAGTAAAAAGTGCATGTAGAGCGTATAGTGTTGGCGTATTTTGTTCGTAATACGATCGTAAACGTTATCCTATCTGTACAAATAAAAGTGTCTATAGAAAATGAAAGTGTTAAAGTACAGGTTTTTTTTCGTTTGCAATCCATGAACAAACGTGAACCATGTACTGTTGAATGCTATCAATTCTTTCATTCAGAAAAGCATAATAAAAAGCTAATTTCACTAATACTCGATCCACAAAATACACTCATTTATAAAGAAATGCTATACCTAAACGCATCAGTAAAAAAGTATCTAGTTGTAAAAGGAAAACTTGCTTATACTCTATAAATCACAATCCCAATTTCCTCTCTAAAAACCCAAAAATTTTCCCATGAAAAACAAATTACAGAAACCGCTCGTCACATCTTCACTCAATCCACAACAGAACCGCGAACCCTACACATCTCGACGTTACAGTGCTCCACACTCACCCCCGTCGCTTTTATTTTCCTCCTCCCTTCCCAGCGCGTACCTATTTAGCCTCGACCCTCTCCTCCACCTCTCCTTCCAAGCGCTATTTTTGGATTTTCCTCTCGCCTCCGCGGATCCTGCGGAGAAACGATGCGAGTATATAGGGGGGGATATCCTCCGGGGGAAAAAGACACGGCGCCGCGAGAAAAGGAGGCAGCTTTGTCTGAACGGCAAGAGTTATGGGATGGTTTCACGCATGAAATCGTTGTTCAGGTTTTTCGGGGGGATACGCGGAAAAATGGTTTGTGATTTATGCACGGGTAATGGATTTTGGCGAGAACGACATGATATGATAATAGAAAGAATAGGGAGAACAGGTTGTAGCGATGGTTTACGGAGTGTACCTAATAAAAATAGGTTTTACAAAAAGAAGTTACTAGTTACTAGTAATAGTGAAAATGATGTTAGATTGCTTACAAAAATATCGAAATGAAATGTTATATAAGTAAAGCGAAGAAGCTTCGATCAAAGATGCTCTTAAACTCACATGGTCCATAAATAATTGTACCTATACTCCTTACTAAAACAACGGAATTTCCAAACCCCACAAAGCTTTCCTTTCAAAGCCAATCTCAACGAACCGACCATCACCACTCTCCACATATTTCAAAACAACCAAAATATTCCTCAACAAAAACGCACACACAATATCCTACCTATATTATTATACCTATATACCTCTACCATTCGGGGTCACTTCCCCGCTCGCCCATAACTATACGGGAATGCGGCGCCGGCGTTCTTGCCTGCCTGCCAGCCTCATGCGCTCGCGATTATCATTTTCGCCGTCGTGTGTAATATGCATGCATGCAAGAACGGTGAAACTCGCGCAAGCGAGCCAGCTATGCGCGTGGATATATAGTGTGGCAGGGAAAACAATGGTGAGCCTCGGTGATGACGAGTCAGGTTGTTTTCACAAGGTATAGGTATAGGGGTTGGAGATTGATTTTGCTATAATCAGTTAGAGGCATAACGAGTAGAGGATTAGGATAAATTTTGTTGTTTAAAGTATAGTTTGATTGTATGGGATATATCGTTGCTGTGATCTGGTACATGCATAATAACGTATTTTGACGGACGATGAATCGATCATCTGTACACTAATATATATTCTGTATTTGTCGGAGCGTTATAATCATGTCCGCATTAATATCAAATCATAGGTCATCAATTATTCACGGCGGGCTCCGATTAGACAGAATATCGGCCGTTATTCGACATCGCCTTTTAATACGCGCTTAGTTGCGAATAATTAATCTATGTATATAATGAGATTAAATATTTGTTGAACGTATAATTAATGTAATAACATGCGCCACGTTAATTAAATATAGATATAACTAGCGTGATTGTAATTCAACGACATAACACACGCTGCCTTTTACAATAAAATCCTATAGCGTTTCTTTACCGCAGCTAATCGTGTTAAGGTCTATCTCGGTTTAATTGAATTCAAATAGTGCAGAGAGCAACAAGTTGTTATTTGCCTATTCAAAAGCCGAATCGAAACAAATCGAAGCGCTTGATGCGTGCGCGCACCTCTTCGTATAACAAGATATAACGGAAAAGTATTAAATTTTATTTGAAATTAAATTTGATACAGATCGTGGTCCGTGAATATCGTTTTCACACGTATACGTATAGTAAAAATTCAAATATTTTTCATTTATAAACACTCGCTAAAAAGCAACATCGCGAATAAACGTTTATATACACATGATTTTTATATACCAGTAATATATCTAGCACCAACGTTCCACTAAAATCCTTTCCCTATATAGGCGCGATTTCATTCCCGTCGAACACCCATCACACAATCCTTTAGTATCCATAAGGCTATATGTCCTTCTCCTGTGACGTGATTTACAACGCGATTGCCATGAATAAACATTGTTCGATGTATATTATTGTAACTCCATGACCGATGAATGGTAAAATTCGATAATCAAATACAATTAATGTGTAATAAAGCAATTAAAGATGTCCGAACGTTAAATGTGCGAACGACGGTTTACGGTTTTACTTTTTGACAGGTGTACCCGAAAAAGCTTTCTGTACGGTCGCAAACGCGTTCTCTTGTCGTTCGGTGTTTTATAGGTACTCTCGGTCACTCTCGCCGATTCGGAATACTAGTTTCATTTACTTATAGTGATTGGATCTTATGTGATTTTACCAGCCGCATAGTTGCACGTTTATTTTTTTTTATTATTTTTTTTAATATAGCGACGTAGTTTTAAATAATTAAAGGAAAATTTTTCAAGCGCTTTCTAAATGCAAAAAATATATAGTGATAAGTCGGTCGCTATGGTAATTTAGAATAGTCGATATACACGAGACCGGCGCTTATCACTATACTAAAATAATAAACTTTTAGTATTTTATTAGAATAATAATTTTAGTATTTTAATTCTCAATTCTAATATTATGAATTTTTACTGCATACGTTAAACCACCTGTTCCTACTATACAATTTTCCTTGAAAAAAAAAGAAATATCTCTAAAATATTTATACACACGCCCGACAAACCGTTTTCTCGCCCATTTAAAACGCATTTCAACAACTTGGCTCGGATGCCCCTCGCATATATCCACCTACAAAAAAAAAGAAAAAAAATAATAAAAGAACGACTCCCCTCTCAGAAGTCCGCGTATAATTCAATTTTCAGCGGAACCGCAATGCCCACTTACCGCGCGCGTCCGTAAGTAGTGCAAACGAGCCGAACTTACGCGCGCGCTCGGCCGTGAAAAAAGACGTCAGCGAAGCGCGACGTTTTTGCGAAAATTCGTGTACCTATATATACATGCTGTGTAAGTACGCGCGCGTATTACGTCAGCTGCGCCATAAGTGCGTGTATAGCGGTTCTGTGCGATGATGATGGGAGAAGCGAGCGGGTGACGATGGGAGTATACTTCCGTGCGTATATGTGATAAGTGTGAGTTTGAGCGGTTTTTTTTAGTTGAGGGAAATTACTGAAATAGTGGGAAACTAGGTTTACTAATGAATTTCAAACCTGTATGCTATTTATACTATGTGGAAACAGAAGATTTATCGAAAGCATAACGTATGCAGAGACGGTTGATTGCAATTCCCACATCCGATGTGGAGTAAAAGATATTGGAAAGCAAAGTTAAAAGAAATTAACCGCACTAACCTACAGGAAATGGAATGGCTGTTGTCTCGAAAACCAATTTGATTTTTATTAAACTTTTCATTAATTAGCAGAAAATTAAATTCTCTCTACGTATTCGTCGTCTCAAATAAATCGATTATATTTAACGAAATTGGAAACCAATAGAAAAGATTTCATGCCATTAAGTTTCTCTCGTTTACAAAACAACCAATAGATTTAACGAAATAAAAAAGAAAGAAAAATTAAATAAATAACAATTGTAGGTTACGTTAGAGTTCCAAATTTTATTTAAAATATACCTATGTATCACACATATACTGCTTATTTGAAATATAAAAATTTACCTGACAATATGTTTTGATATTTGCCACCATACACTTACTAATAAAACTCCCAAACCCCATGGCACTTGAGCTCGATCCCATCAAAGACGCAGTAGGTACCTACTTAGCGCGTAACGACGGGGGGTGGCATCACCCATCGCGCACGTGTAGTATAGCAGAGCCAATTCGATTCAACCGCGAGCGCTCGCTAATAGCGCGGGAAAAACTTTCGGTGTCTCAAGGTCGATTTGATCGATTGCGCACCCGTAGCGAGGCAGAAAGTTCTTTGGAATTTCGAGTGACTCAGCTAATATGTAAGTTTACCCGGAAAGTATAAGTATGTAGTTTATTTTTGATTTTTCGAAATTGGCGAGCTTCCTTCGGTTCGGAGTAAACGAGTGTGGTCGTGGGTAATTTTAAGTCACCCGTTATAGAGAGAAATTGCAGTGAAACTACTCGGATTCTGGTCACGGGTAGCTGTGCGGTTGCTTTCGTAATTTACTCGTTTGATTAGATATAGTATTTCGATGTCATATACCTTCACTGTAGTTATATTAGTAGAGAAAGCCGCAGAAGAAGTTAATACAACCACAATGCTCGTTATTATTATTGTTGTTTAAAGATTTTATTTTTTAATTATTCGATTTTTAATATATGAAAGAAATGAAGGAATAGAACTTTTTTATTTTATATTAAGTATTAGACCAAAACATTTGTTTTATGTCAATTAAATATTTTAGCGCATTATTTTGATTTCTTATGATTCAATGAACAATATATAAGCATTATTATTCTTTAAATCTTTAAATATTGTTCACTCTTATGAATAAACAATATAAGCATTTATTTAAAAAAAAATCAGATTTCTTAACACAACGATGCATATATAATAAAGCTTAAAATCCCTCGACTTGAAATGTAAAACGTTGTGTGTTTGTTCTGAAAATAATCATGTTTTGCTCCGAAAATACAAGAAAGAATACAATGTCGCGCTATATTTCAACGTTAGAAGTGAATGAACTGAAGCGACTTATTTACATATTCAATTGTTCCCTTTCTCCTTACTTCAGACCAAACGCGTGTAAAAAAATCCCGACGCCCATTGGCGCGAACTCTATACTAAAATAAGTATCTCGAGTGACTGAAAAACCACTGCCGTACCTCCGAAAAAATCACCTCGCATTCCCTCGGCATCGAAAGATAGACAGAGATAGGGCGATGCGCGATGGCATCGGGCGATCTCTTGCAAACGTGGGCGCTAGTAAGTCTCACCCACACATGCATATTATGCTAAGAGCGCGAGCGAGCGAAGAGAGAGAGAGAGACATAAACATGGCCGGCGCGGCGCTGCATCCCGCCGCTCTCTCTCCCTCCCTCCACCGGCATACGCACATATAGTACACAAATACACGCACGCACGCGCGAGAGATAGCGAGACCCAGTGACACTGAAGAGCGGTTGAGGAGGATAAAGCCGCGGGAGTCCTGAAGGCAAGAAAGACTGAAACTTACCCCTTCGCTTCGATAGACGCCATGACCGAGTGTACGGTGGCCACCTTCTTCGGTTTCTGCGGGGGCTTCTTCACCTTCGTGCCCCGCGCCGGGACCACCAGTAGGTTCTGAAAGACATAAGCAAACAACATAGCAAAACATACATTTATATGTGCGCACGTGTGCGTGGGGTGTGTAGATGTGTCTGTGCGATATAGGTTATGTTGCGAGATATAACAGCGTTAGCGAAGGGCAGGATAAGCAAGATAAAGGCTCAAGGAAGAGTGTTTGAACAAGTATAGACACTGACCGTGGTGCGGCTGAGGATCGTCGCGTTCCTCGTGCCGACGGTGAGGGCATGTCTCGTGAGCTGCGCCATGTTGAGGACTGCTGCTGCTGCTTTTGAGCCGTACGACGGCAGCAGTAGCCAGCAGAGCAGCAGCAGCGGCGGCGAGCCGTGTATAGTGCGCGGCGTTGCCGGTAGGCGCTTTTTAAATCGCTCTCCTCTTATATCTACTCCACAGCGCGCGAGCCCCCCCCGAGGTCGCCGACGACGGTGTGTGTCGCGCGCGTTTGCCTCCCTTGTGTGCAGTTGCCGGCGAATCCAGCCTGATGCCTTCTCATCGTTTTAAGGGACTTTGCTAAGCTGCAGCGCGAAATTTGAAAGTTTTATGTGAGAAGGAGATGAAAGTGGAATAGGTGTATGGACTGATTAATGCACACAGGTGATTTGTAAATATTGAAGATTGAGAGAGACAGGAGGGTGGCAGTTTGTTTTGCTGCGAGGCAGTAGTATGCACACACAGCAGACTGCAAGCAGCTCAGATAGCCACAGTGAGTCATCGAGTGCGACAGGGAAGTTGCAGTGGAAAGTTTGAAGAGAGACAGTGCTAAAGATAGACTGAAACTTCAAGACAGATGGGAGAGTGCTGCTGGGACATTGTTGAGGAAATTGTTGAGTGAAGTATGGAATGTACAGGGGAGGAAAACTTATTGAGTGAAGCCTGGTGTGTAATGAACTGAAATGTTGTGTATTAGTAGGGAGAAGTGGACAGGAACTGTTCAAAATAGTGATACGTAGTGTAGCCTGATGAGGGAAAGCGATAGGTACGTTTCATGTGGTAGATAAGTGGATTTGTGCTGTGAATAGATTAAAACTAAATTATTCGATGGACCAGAGTTTGTACTAATTTAAGTGCTCTAAACATAAAGATAGACCAAGATTTTTAGTGAAGTTGGACAATTTCATAACAATTGGAGCACATGAATCAAGCGGCCAGTTTTACAAGTGAAATCAATAGTGCTCCAAAACAGCAAAACCTCATCAATCAATACTCTGAATCAAATAATCCATACGCGCATGGTACTTCTTATCGTAAAATCAAACAAAAGATCTCTCATTACTACAAACAATAACAAATAAATCAACCTCCCCTCCTCTCGTCATTCCCACACTGCTCCAAATCATCGACGAGGGAACCTCGCCTCTGGCATTACAATACGGTCTCTCTACTCCGCAATCGATAAAACGGCCAATCAAAAACAACAAACAAACATCAACAACAATAATAACTCGCGTCTCCTTCTACTCCTTTCGCGAGTCGATCAAGCGCAGGCAGTAAGTTAAAGAAAAAAAAAGAGCAGAAACGCACACACACCGACACTTCTTGCTCCTGCGCACAGATGTCTCCGCGCTGTTCCCTGGCGATCCGGCAACGCCGATTCCACCGTGCTACCTAGGGAAAGAACAAGGACAGAGGCATTAGGCAGTTATACTCGCAGTCGCGGCCGTCGCCGCCGTCGCCGCCGCTCGCACACCCACATAATACATACATACTCGCAGCTACACGTTCTCTCTCTCTCCCGCAGTCTCGGCGGTGTCCGCCATTTTGCAGTCGCCATTGAGAGTCGAGTGGAGTGCGAGCTCTGCTGCTGCTCCGTTCCGCGCGCGCGCAGCGAACGGAGCGCGAGCGAAAGAGACAGAGAGAGGTGAAGAGCCTCGCGCGACATACGTATACACGTACGTGTATAGCACAACAGCAGCGCGCCGCGCTCGAGAGATTCTGGTGTGTGCGGTGCTGTGGTGCTGCTGCTGCTGCAGTTAGTAGTCTGTGAACGTCGCGGTGTGTGCGCGAAAGAGAGAGAGTAGCAGGAGATATAGTGCGCGGCGTGTGTGTGTGCGTGCGTGGTTGCTTGCTGGTGGCTCTAGCCTCGTATATACGAGCAGAGAGCTAGCTGCAGGCCAGCAGCATCAGCGCGAGAGCGCGCAGAGAGAGAGAGAGAGAGTACACCTATATATCGTAGAAGCGAAGCCGCGCCAAGGGGGAAGAAAAAAATGCGCTGCGGTCCGGCGCAGCTGCGAGCAGCGGGCGCCGCGTCACCGGGTTGAGAGTGAGTGAGAGAGAGTAGGTATAGTAGTTATATACCAACACAGAGTGAGTGCGCGAGAAGAGAGACACCAGGACGACGAGGACGCGCGCGCCACGCCCCCCACTCTAGCGCCCCGGGTGTCGTTACAGTCTTCGCGGTGTATTCGTATATACCTGTGCGCGGCGCGCTACGAGGACAGGAGAGAGGAGAATACCATAACCTACAAACTTCGCCCCTACGGCTGCTCCGTCTACGGGTGCGCGCAATCAGCGCGCGTCAGCGACGAGAGAGAAGTATACGCGAGGAGCGTAGTAGGTACAGTTGAAGAAGAGGAATAATAGCGGCGCAGCAGCGCAGTTGCTGAGAGACACGGGCGCGCGAGGACGACGGGAGAGAGAGGAGCAGCAGCGCGAAAACATGTAGTGCGCGAGTGGCTGCTGCTTTCTTTTCTCCGCGCTCTGTCTCTCCCCGTCTCCGTCTTCTTCTCTCCTCACTCTCCTTTCGCCGAGGATAGACATACATATACATACATATATACGTACTCAGACGTATTATACCGTGGTGTATATATATATACGCGGCCACACGAGCGGACGAACGTCGAACGACGTGACTGTGTGTGTGTAGGTGTCTCTGTGTATATAGACGAGTGAGTGAGAGAGCGGCGCGCAGACGTACGGATATATACGCTCCGTCTCTCTCTAGCGCGCGGCGAGAGGACGACGACGACAGCGGCGTCAACTACGAGGGTGAATTGGTGTTGGAATAAATAAAGTGCGTGCAGTGCGCGAGATATATATCGTGTACATACAAAGTATACGAAGAGAAACGAGTCTCACCTACATTATAGTGTGTTGGAAAAGAAAAAAAAACGGAGCACAGAGCAGCAGACGAAAAAAAAACACCACTTGCAAGGACGAACAGAGACACGACGACGAAGAGTTTGTCGTGTCTGCTTCCCCACCTACATTCACCCCCACCACCACCCCTTTAGTAAGGAAGAGCCGTTGACCAGTGCCGCGAGGAGAGGATGGAGGAGAAGCCATGACGCACCCCTCGCATCAGACTAACGGCGCCAGCTTGGAGGACTGCCACACCAACTTCTTTGCCTTGGTAAGTACATACCACTCTCTATTCTTTTCTTTCTCAGTCGAAGGAGTGAGTATATAGGAAGTGAGCATTTCGGAGCGGCGGAAAAGCGCTTTTCCCCCAGAGTGCTAGCCGCCATGTTTCTTTTTTCGCTCCCTCTCACTCACTCGCGTACTATACGTTCGTCTCTCTCGCTCGCGGCCGCCAGTGCCGTAGGTATAACGCACGGGACACAGTGTGGCTGTATAATGCGCCAGTGCGGCGTGTGCTATGCCTTTTTTCGAGCGCGGCCGAGCTGGATTCTTGCGAAATTCTATACGCGATCGTAGCGATGATGTGTATAAGGTCAGATCGTAGGAGCGAAATAGTAAATACATAAATTAAAAGATTAGAAAAAAAGGGAGAAACTAAAGCGCGCGCGCTCGCGGGCCGCCATGTTTTTGCAACAACAACTTTTGTCGCAGTCGCGTACTTTATTTATACTGTTGTTGTGTTGACGTCTCCATACACGCGATTCTTATTTACACATGGTATATATATACAGTTTATAGATATATATATAATACGTGCATAGATTCGCGCGTGTGTGGAACCAACGGCCATATACAGTGCCGTACGGATTTTCCGGTGTTTACATACGGCGCGTCGCGCACTCTAGATGATCTCGGCCGATATCTTTCTCTCTCTCGCTCGCTCGGAGATCTCTTGTGCAATTCGGTTTTGTAATAACCTCGAGATTTAGCGAGAGAGCGCGAGTGCCGCCGAAAAAAGAGTTGCTGCAACGCGCGGGCTTTCCGATTTTTCCTCTCCTGCACGCGAACGAGCGTATAACCTTCGTGTCTCCGGTTTATTAATAAAATCTCACTGTCGTCGCGCTCTCTCTCTCTCTCGCGATGTTTATCGCGCTCCGCTAGAAAGATAAGCATAACCGGGGCTCGCGTATATTAGATATACGGCTGTTTCCGAGCACGAGTGATAGACACATTATATTATGTGTAAGTAAGTACCTGAGGTATAAGGTACGTTATATTAGGGAGAGAGAAAGCGAGTGATACACGCGCGCAGTCGAACGTAAATAATTGAGCGGTGTAGGAGAGCAGGTTGTCGCCGCTATACTTAGTTACTGTTGTGAGAAGAGACACTCGATTTATAGCGCTCTAAGGTCGCGCGCGCGCACGATGCGAGCGCAGATTAGAGGTTAGAAGATCTGAGTACAATACACGACTGTTTTAATCGGAGAGAGAGATAAGAGAGTCTCCCGTGCGTTAGATAATATAATAATTGCGAGAGGTAAGTATGCGAGAAAGCGTCGTGTGCGGAGAAACTAGGCTATATACGCGCGGTGTTTTATTATCTATATAGTGTTGACTTGTGTGATAAGTAATAGTGATATTCAAAGAGTTGGGATAATAATATTCTCTTCTCTGTAGGAAAAAAGGGCAAAAACGTGTGTAAAATTTCCATTTGATGTACGGGGAAAATTATTGGCTTTTTATTATGTTACCCTCGGGAAGAGGGAGATAATAATGCGTATATATAGGGTCAAAGTTCTTGCTATATCGCGGTGCAGCAAAAGTAGCGTAGTTCTCATTGTGACGTGAGTGTGCTAATGACGCGAAACGCTGCCGCAACGTCAATAACATCATGTGTGAAATAAACGAGACCCTCGTGTGTAATTGAAGGAAGAAGATTTGACTTAATTACTCTCGATTATTTCGAATGAAAAAATATCCATGCCGTGATTAGCAGTTCCTCCGCGCGGCACGTTATACATGTATCTGTTCGGAATCACGAACGATCTTATACTGATAACATTGCTGCGATGTATATGTATTTATCGTATCGGCAACATACCAGTGTAACCGGGGCTTTACAAACAGCAGAAAGAAAGAAAGAGAGACGACGACGATTTTGCCTTCGTGTGTGTTTTTCGTTTCGCCGCTTAACCTTGTGAAATCCATCGCGAGCACTTTTTCCGTCCTTCTCGCTCGCTCGCTCACTCACGCGAGCATATATACACACACATTGCTGTGTACGCTGTTAGAATGTTTCGTTGTGAATTTACGATAAGTGTGTATATAGCTGCGGTTTTCTCCTCTTTGTGTTTCCCTTCTCCTCCGCCTTCTTCTTTTTTTTTCGAGCGCACCAGGGTAAATTTAATTGATGTCGCGGACGCGTATATAATCCGAGAGCGGTATAAATTTGGCGAATTAACGCGCATCGAGCCGAGGAAATTCTTGCGGGTTTTCTTTTTCTGCGTAGACACGGAGGAGGGAAGGGTGGGGATAGTATAGTCTGAAATAATTTGTATATAGTATAGTGTCGCATGGTATGTCGCTTCGCTCGCTTTGTGCGCGCGCTGATACATTTCATTAGGGAGTGTATATATAAGCGATAAAACTCAACACTATAGTTTCATAGTTAGTAGACTTTCTTTTTCTTTTTTTTTTTACTGACGAATGAATGAAAAAAAATTATCAGATAAACAATAACAGAAACTAAGGTCTCAAAAATTTCATCCTCTTAAATAACAAACGCGTAAACAAACACACTGTCGCGAGTGAGCCGTGTAGCCTATATCGTATCGACATCGCGCCGTGATGCGACATATATATATATCGCGCTCGTAAAATCCGCAGGAGAGCCGCATTAAAAAATCATGTTCAACGCGGGCTGCTGTCCTCCTCCTCATCCATATTATATCGCCTCGTATAAAAACCGCCTTGAAAATAATCCACTGCAACCGACGTGGGGATTGATTTTAAACCACCTTCTCACTTCACTAAAATTATTAAAATAATCTAATCTGTATATTTTATGTCAAAAAATCATTAAAAATCGCTTAAAATTCATTTCTACACTTCTATACAACGTTAATCACCGTTTGGTATTATACGTGAGGAATTTTCGAGTATAGAAGGTAACCGAGCGCCAGCCACCTGCGCGCAAAGATACACACACACGTGCAAAAGACCCTTGAATAGAGAGAGAAGCCGGTCGACGAGGATAAACAAATTTCCGAGTAGGTATAGGCAGGCAGCGACGGTGGCAGTTGTGCAGCGCATCGTTTGCGGCTTTGCATCACTGCTGTTGTATATATATACACGTCGTTCCTTTGCTCCGATACATCTGCGCGGTTGCGATCTCGCACGTGAACGATGGAGCGTTAAAACGTGAATGCGCGCGTACGCGGGGTAGCTCTGCTCTCTCGTATATATTTAAAAAAATGTTTTTTCTCGAAGAGTCGCGGTTAACGAATCGTCTGGGTATCTAGGAAATATTTCTTTTTAATGAGGCAGCTGCGTTGTGTACTTTTATGTCTGTGTTATATATTTACTTCGTTAATTTTTAATGAAATATTAATTTGTCGGGGTGACAAAATTAATGTTGAACGTATTGACGTCGGTTATGCTAAATAATTCATGTTGAGGGTT
Source organism: Torymus auratus (assembly GCA_900474315.1). Classification (NCBI taxonomy): domain Eukaryota; kingdom Metazoa; phylum Arthropoda; class Insecta; order Hymenoptera; family Torymidae; genus Torymus; species Torymus auratus. The sequence continues at coordinate 15,938 of UXGD01003706.1, forward strand.
TGTCATCTTTATACTGTACTATATACAACATCGTCTCCGAAAACATTAACTTCCATAAGTTTATAATACGTAAAAAATTGATTTTTCGCTGTCATTTTAACGGCCACTCCAGCTATAATATATTCATTAACCAAATCACAGTCTACAAAATAAAATAATTTCCATTTGAATATATCCGTAAACCAGCAGCACCAGCAACTCCAAAATATAAGGAGAAACGCCATTTACAGAGTCCGGGGGGAAAAATTCGTTTTACCTAACCTCGTCTCTCGATCTTCTCTCTCTCTCTCTCGTGCGAGAAGGCTCTCGCAGCGGCGTAGCAGCAGCTTCGCTCCGAAAAAGAAAGCAACAAAACTATACCTACGTACGAGAGAGGCATAAAGTTCGCGCGCTGCAGCCGCCACCCCGTACCACTGCTGCTGCACGGTAATAGCAGCCGTACTGCAGGAGGTAGAGAGAGAGAGAGATGCCAGTGTATGTATATGTGTGTGTGGTAAGCGCGTGAGGAAGGAAGGAAGGAGGGCACACAGCGCATATATGTATATGTATGGCGTACTCGAATCCTCTCTCTTTTGCGTCCTGCGCGAGCAGCATATATACAGCATGGGCTATATCGACTCGATTTCCCTTTTCCTCTCCCACCACTCTCTTTCTCTCATCCTTCGCGCAAGCGAGTCGAGAGGCAGCTCTGTCGTCCCCCTCCTCTCTTATACCGGTGGTGTATTATACTCTCTCTCTCTCTCGTCGGTTTGCCAGAAACGCGCGGAGAGACGGCTTTTTTCTTTCTCTCTGCGTGTGCAGTGCGTAATTTGACAAATAACGCGCGCGGCGTAGGAGGGAAAGATTTGTAGCGATACTTTATTTTTTTGTTACTTTTGGGCCGATTGATATGCCGATGTGTGTTTACGGTGGCGTTAAGTGTGTTTCCTTTTTTTTTCGCGGTGTTATGTGTAGCAAATTGATGTGATGTTAAGCCGACGGAATCGGACTTTCTCTGGATAATAGTTGTAACTTATCAGTTATAGTAACGTTCGGAGTTTTATATATAGAAAGATATAGTTTTATATATATATGGGTATCCGCAGAACATTTTTAATTAAATCCCGCTAAAAAAGTTTTCGGCGGCGCATAGCGTTCATTTCGAATTCCAACACTTGAAAAAACCTCCGGTGCAGCATTCAATTTCACGTTCCTCGAGAGCGCGCTGAGCTCTCTCTCGTCGAGAAATTTCCCCTCCACCACCGAGAGATCGCCTAGTTTTATATATCTCCCCTCAACGTCTCTCTCACTCACTCACTCTTTCACATAAACTTTTGTCGAGAGAGGGAGAAAGAGAGCTAGCCAATGTCATCGGCTACGTCGTAGTATATACAGCAAAATTGAGATCGTCTAGCTGCACCGCGCGCCACTCGAAGCGTGGAAGAAGACAAGCAAGGACGGAATTCTAGAATACGCGGCGATGGGAAAAAAGGCGAGCGAAAGAGAGAGAGACCGGTATATAATATGGTTATATACGCGTAGAGAGCAGCACGACGCGACGAGGCCCCTCTCTCGTTCCTATTTCTCATTCTATTTCTCACGTATAGGTACGCAGTCGACTATATACGTGTGGGTTTTCTCTCTCCTCCTGCGCGTGTATATATATACGCTATAGTTCCGAGTAGACTCTGATCCATATCGTCGTCGTAGCTTTTGTAATACTTGGTAAGTTACCTCCGTTGATTCAACGCTTTTCATTTGCGACATGTTGGACACGGTTTAGAGACTGATTTCCATCCGACATGCTCAACCTATATCGTGATGAGTGTATAACGGCACACTGTTTCTATAAGATATAAGTACCTGCGCACTGATGAAACAAATTAAATGTCAATATCCGAGACATTGACAGTTCCAATTTCACCAATCAACAACAACAACAATATGCTGCGTTCAAGATAGCTTATAACTCGCGTTTTCCTTGCCGTGACACTTTAATTATACCGGTTTATCATTAAATATTCCAATCACGTTTTCAAAAAATAAAAAAGGAGAAGAAGAAGCAGACAATGCAAAATTATGCATACTTATAACGACAAAACCAATTGGGTTATCCTATATCCACTCATAACCCAATCCATTATAACCATCGACTTGTATATATTTAATAAACTTTTAATCTCCAACATATCTCTCTCCTCCCGCGCACAGATCGACCCTAAAAGGTCAAAAGTCGGTTTAGTCTCGCACGAAATCTCAGCAATCCCCTCTCTCTTACAGGATCACCCAAGAACAGTCGCTATACAGCTCTCAGTGCTCCGACCACGCATAATACACATACATATAAGTGGGGATGAGACGACACGCAGAGGAAGAGCGGCGCGCCGCAGGTTCGTTCCTTTTCGAAAGAGAGCCGCGCGCGCGCGGTTGTTGACCTAAGGGTTCGCTACAATGGAAGAAGAAGGAAAGGCGTGTGCGCGAGCGCAGAGGGATTGAGACGCACGCGAGAGAGAAGAAACGAGAAAGAGCGCGCTCGTCGCCTCGTTTCGCCTTCTTCTTCTCCTTTATTTTTTTCTCTTCTCTCTCTTCTGTCTTCCGCTGTTGCTGCTGCTGCTTCTCGCATTCCGCGCTGGCGCAAAGTGTTTGCAGCGTACTGTACACTGACTCTCTCTCTCTCTCTTGCTTCTCTTGTTCGTCTCTTGACTCTGTCTCTACACTAAGCTGTCGCTGACTTGTTGCTATATATACGTTGAACGCGCGCGAAGCGTCGATTGTTCAAGTCCGTGGGATATATCTCGCGCTCGTTAAATTTTGCAGCGCTGCATGCAGCACACGCGTTATGCTGCTGCAGGTGGTTCATGCAGGGTTTTGCTGGAAGTATTTTGTCGGATGTATGACAAAGCTGATTTGGAGACGGATTATCATCGTGTACGTCTTCTAAACGTATATATACATAATTTGTTAAGTAGAGCATGGCGTCAGTATAGGCGTGTATAACATTGTGCAATAGGGATTGCATGAATGACATCATTGTTTAAAAATATTTTATATAGCAAAGTAGCCGATATCGAGCAGACTCTGCACATACACACCCGAGATCTCCACTGACGTCACGGAGACTGAATTAGCAAGGGTGGTGGGAATTATAGAGCTCGGATTCCTAATAAAGAGAATATATTTCAGATCGACGTCACTGCACCGATTCTTATAAGAAAGAAACTTAATAATAAAGATGCTTATAAAAATCAAACTTTAAATGTATTTAAGGGGGCTAGATACCTTTTTTTTCTGAAATAAAAAAAGTCATATTTTAATACATAAATATAAACTTATTATATCCCACTTTTTACACACAAATTGGAGTTTAAATTGCCTCAGCGTAAACCTTGGTGTGGTCCAGAACCATAGTCATCGATGAAATAAGTTTTTTCACTATCCGTAAGCTTTCAAATTTTCCTGCGAATGGATTGACTTCAGTTTTGAACTAAATTACTCCAAAAT
>UXGD01003707.1:0-19409 GCA_900474315.1 Torymus auratus
TGTGCACTTCAGTGCTTAATTGAGAAACGAATTCCACAATTCTAATTGGTCAACTCGGCGACCATTGCAGAAGCGCCTTTCTGCTCAAAGACCCCGACTCGGGTCATAACAAAAGCGCACTATTAGCGTCACGGGCGGGAGGTAAGCGAAGCTGTACTGCCATACAGGCTTTCGTAGTTCGGCAAGTTCGGCGCTCTGGAAGTCTGGGACCTGCCGCAGTGCCCAGTGTACGCATGCAAACAACACTTTACTCTTGCAAAACAGTCAAAGCAAATTTAACCAATTAGATGGGGACATAGTTTATTGCAGATACCCCGAAAAAAGGTGTAAAAAGAAAAAAAACAGTCGAAGCCTCCATCATAGTGTGGGTGCTGGACTCATCACGCGTATAGAGGCGTATCCATCCCTTTCGGTAAAATAATAGTAAACAAAAAGGCCTAAGGTTAGTATTTTTACATTTTAAGTCGTAAAATGATGCACCCGTCGTCGTCGTCGAGTCGTCGGTTTTGTTATCCGCCCTCGTGACGACGTATTTCAGTGTATATTTAAGGTGCAACGCGGGATCCTGTTGTGATTTCGCAGCGCACGCTAACAATCGATTGTTATTGACGCTCGAATAACATTTTGCGCATCGGTGGATTGCTAATTTTTCAATGGTTTTGATTTTAGCGAAAATGGAGGTGGAGGAGCCGATGGACGTCGATGGGATTGAAGATTTTGATAATTTATTGGAGGAAGGAGAGTATGTTGAATCCAATCGAGTCACCAGAAGCAAAGTTATTCCTAGTGTCATATCTGTAAGTACTGTAGTTTTTCAGTTCCTTTCACTATATTGTTAATTTGATGCTAAAAGCCTGTTTCAATATATTATTTTAGGTACCAGAGAATACATATGAGAATAAGGCTGGTACTTTTGTAACTGGTGTGGATATATTCAGTAAGGAAGCAAAACAAAAAATAGAAGAGCGTGCTAAACGATTTGGAAAATTGGAAGAAAGTTGCCCTTTGAAAGAAGCAGTAAATTTGTATGATAAGTAAGATATCTTGATCATTCAATCATTTTAATTCATCTTATATAAAATATTCTAATTATAAAATATTTTGCATTTTAGTTTTGGTATTGATGAGAATACAGAAAATGCAAAGAATTATAGGTTAAATGTTTTACACATGCGAGGTACTGAAAACATGAGCACAAAAGATATATTTAAATATTTTGTTGATTATGCACCAGCTTCACTTGAGTGGATAAACGATATTTCATGTAAGTATTAATGGATTTATTTCAATAGAGTTAAAACATATTTTTATATAATCAATCAGAGACAAATGTTGTTACTATACATTTTCATTTTAGGTAATGTTGTGTGGTTAGATAAAGAATCAGCAGCTAGAGCAATATTAGGACTTTCAAGAAAAATTATAGGTATTCGAAAAGTACCAAAAAAGAAATTACATTCAGACGACGAATCAGATGATGAATCTGAGGATGATACAGCTGTAAATGGCAAGGATCATAGCAATGAAAACGTTATTCACATCAAAGATATCAGATGTCCTCTCCCACCAGGTATTTGGAGAAAAGGTCGTGACTATATGGAATCAAGAAACATATTTTTAAGGTTTGCAACAAGATCGGATAAGAAACCACTTCATAGTGAAAAGATGAGCGAATCTTATAGAAAGCATGGTAATTCAAAATATGGAGGTAATACTATTGATAGTTTATAATTAAATATTAATTTTTAAGGATTGAGTATTTTTCATGAATATTAAATTATTGTTAAAATAAACTATGTAAATCTATATCTTTAATTTTTATGTTGCAGCAATCAAAGGAATATTAACAGAAAACAAAAAACGTTCGCACAAGCAAATCTCAAAAGAATCAAAAGAACTTACAGTGAAAATAGAACCGGAGACAGAACCTACCAATGGAATTGCTGCTAAAAATCCTTGGGGCTCTCTTTCAAAAAATTGGGGTGTTACTGATTTTGTTGAAGATGATTATTTACCGAAAGCACCTATAGAACCTGCTTCTAGCGTAAAAGAAAGACTAGGTTTTAAACATTCAGATAGAGAAGATGAAGGAAGAAATTCAAATGTTATTGAATTATCAGATGAAAGTGAATCATCTGAAAGTTCAAGTGAAGAAGAAAATTGGTGTAAAAGAAGTAAAATACCGAGAATGCGTATGCATGCAGATGACGAAGAAGAAAAAATTCAAAAGCGCAAAGGAAAAATAAGAAACTTGGTTTGTAATTGTGATCATAAAATAACTTTTTTTCATTTATGCAAATGTATTTATTCAAATATTGTGTTTTTTAGGTGAATCTTAATAGTCCAGTAGTTAAGGGTAGTGATTTGAGAGGAAGATTAACTGCAAGAAGAAGATTGCCCCCCCCTGTAGTTCGCGAAGAAATTCAAGTTGTAGTCACGAATTCAAAAGCTGTTCGTAGTGGCAATTTTAGAAATGTTAACGTCACAGAGGTAATGATTAAAATTTGATTGAGTATTTAATATGTTATGCAAAACAAATGTATCATTTTCACTTTTAATGTGATTAGGATGAAGAGGAAGAGGATGATGACGTAGAAGATGCTCGAGTTATACAGCAAGGTGATGACGATGAAGAAGAGGGTGAAATTGTTGATGACTCTGAAAATGATAGCAAAGTTGAATATGAAGAGGAAGATGAAGCAGAAGATAGAAAAGACGAATCGGAATCAGAATCCGACAGTGATAGTAGTGATAGTAGTGTTTCGGAAAAAGAAGTTCAAGGTCCAAAAGGAAGCGTCATTAAGGTTGTGCAACATAAACCTAAATTAGCGTCTACAGTATCCACTGTTTGGTCACGATTAAATCATTCCATAAACGATAAAAATGATAGAAAATCATCAGAAAGGTGAGAATTTTTGACTGGATTATTATTATTTTCATTATTATTATTATACAACTAAAATAATAATTTATGTGAAAATGTATGTATCTTAAAAAAATATATGTATCATCTATTACAGATACTCAAAAACGGATTTAAGGCATACATTAAGGAAAAACGATTTACGATCACGTATCGGTAACAATTATATGAGGGGCCGATCACCTCTAAGAATAGAATTAAGGAACGACAAATATTCTGGAAGATTAAGTGATTCCGATTAGTAGTTGTTAAGAATAAAGAAATTTTTGAATAAATGAAGATTTTTCTGGATCCATAGTGAATATGATGAAGTTATCAAATCCACGATTGAAGGCTTTTACGGCCTTTTTTTACTATTTTGTATATGATCGAACATGAAATCAAGATTCTTCCTGAAATAGTGAGCAGGAAAATATATTGAATTTTTAATTTTTTCAATGCTTTATTACGTCATTTTGAGCGCCAGATACAATAACAATGAAAAACATAACATGTTTTAATCACACGCATACGAGTCAATTAAATACATAAATTTTTTTTTTAGAGAAACGCGCATAATAATTTTAATTACAGCTATTTTTTTAATTTAAATCTTAGAAAATGAATCGTGCATACGTATCTTCGCCACTATCTTTTGTCATTCGTGTATCAGTTTCAGTTTAACGATTTTTCGAAGCGTCCATTGTTTGATACAAGTTTTATTTTAATGATACTCAGCAAACAAGTATAATTGTTACAATTATCACGTTTTTTTTTTTTTTTTTTTTTTTTTTAAGATACTACTTAAGATGTAGTAAAAGCATAGTGTATGTACATATATACATATATATTTATGTAAAAAATAAATAGGTATTGCGTCTTGTAAATTTGAGTGATTATAGATTTACGTTCGTATTTTTTGTCTCTATCTGTATCTCCTGCTACAGTTAATAAGTAAATTCAACAATAAAATAAAGACTTTTATAATAACAATTTGAAATTTTCGTACGTTATTTTAATTTTTAATCTTAAGAGAAATGTTTTCAGTGACCTAAATTCATAAGGTCGGGAAGTTACAATCTATATAACAGAATATGTATATGAATATTTTTAATTCTGGCAGCTGAATTTAATAACTTCAATTTTACACGTAAATTTGTCTTTATTAAAAATTCCGTAAAATTTTCCAGACGTTACTTTTGTTAAGAATTCCACTATTATATTCTCAAATTACGTTATTTAACTATTTATTATGAAATACAACTATTTCCATAAACTGAAATAACTTCAATTCTTCAGCATGAAATTGAAACTTTTTAAATTACGTGAACTCCACAGTACTATTACATTAAAGGTCTATTGTTTAATGAATCTGAAACTAAGTTACGAAAACAAACGAAATCTAATTAATATTGGCATTTGTCATTATAAACATCAACAGTGATGTTACTTGGCATAAATGGTAATATAACATTTTATGTTACATATATCTAAAACTTTCTCACTTTTTCAGAATATTAATAACATATGTAAATGACGATATATAGAAAGAAGCCGAATTTCTAATCGACAGACATTTTAAAAATGGACGTAACGGCAACCGCGAGTCCATAATAATGTAACTTCTCAAAGCTACGTAACATGCACATAGTTGCACAAAAAACAAATTAATCAACACCTTCCACCTGTCGTACAATCTGAACTTGAGTGCTACCACGTTTTGCGAGTTTACTACACAGAATTTTTTTTTAAGGCAACACGTTGGTTTAGTCTTGATAAAACGCGTGTACCTGCCTCACATTAAAAATTTCAATTTAAAATCTATTGAAGTTAATTTGTCCTCTGGTTTTTGTTTCATTAGCGTCGAAAGGAAAACACAATGCTGTTGCATTCAATTCTTGCATTTTTCAGCATTTTTGTGTAGAATTTTGTTTAAATAAAGCAACGATATTAGTATTCTCTTATATGAAGTAAGAGAAAAAGCTTGAAAAAGCCGTTGTTTTAGGTCAATCATTTTATGACATGGCCAAGCAGCACGGATTAAATCATCATTTTCTCAGCTACAATCGCTAAGTTCAAATTTTTGTTTGCATACAAACAGTATCCAATTCATTCAAAATCTTATACAAAGGTATTCTCTAATCTCACTGATCAGCTGTCTAGCTTTTTCCTACTTTTCACCCGCTTTTCTTTCTTAAAAATATCTTGCGCATATCCTCTGGAACGACGGAACGAAACGCAACAAAATTTAAATCAGTCTTGTCTGTCAAAAGATAATATGTACTTCTTAATTTCTTTTTCTTCTATACTTCTTTCGCATTCCCGTTTAAATTTGTTTTTTTTTTTTTTTTTTTTTTACCAATGGGGCTACGAAACTCGGGGTAGTCATAACATGTATCGCAATCACGTGCGATTATCTTTCGAATCGATGCAATATGTAACATTGAAAATCGACAGACGAAATAGTGGAAATATTCAATATTCAAGATTTAAGAATCAGCAACAATAGGTACACATATGTAACATTAAGTATATTAGGCCTGATTATGTTATTATTATACTGATGTATACTGCGAACTACGATTCGAGTGGTTGACTCTGAATGGCAACTCAGTCGAATCCTCAAGTTTGGCTAGTATGCAGGAACGATTGCAACAACAGATGTTCTTTCTTTTCATTTGAAATATGAGCTTTTTATCTCATGCATCGTAAAAATGACACCGTCATGTTTCATTGTTATACACAATAAAACAGTGCAACATCTCAAAAATAACGAAAATTTATTTTTTTTTTTAATTTTCGAAAAGTTTTTGTGCTTTAAATGTACAATTATAGCATGGGCCAATTTACGCAACAAATCGCGATGATGATTTATTTTAAATATAATGAAATTTATTCATGTGAACTAAAGCAGTATACTTAGGACGTTAAACGACCTAAACGATAGATAACGATTTGGCTATAAAATGACCCCAGTAGCTTTCAAGGATAAATAGTACATTCAGATAAAAATTCAAATTCGACATGAAAATTCTTAAAAGTGACATAGACAATGATTCAATGAGACAATAATCACAAGTTTCATGCTATATTAAAGTTGACAAATTTTCTCATCAAGGTGGCATATTTCATCAGTTTCGATCGAAAATATTCAATACTTATACAGATCAATATTTCGTTCGTTCGTTTTAAAATACATTATATTCGTTGTAAAAATTCCATTATTGCCATGAGTAAAACATTACAAACATAGTATTAATAGGCAAAAATATCACTAAAATGTAAAAAAAATTTAATTTTAGTGAATAAATTTTCAGGTTTCTCCTGTGAAGAGAAATAATTAGTAACTTTTATTGATGCAATATGGCCACCATTGATTGCAACAACACCGTCGTTCAACAAAACACAGTCATTGAAAATGTTTACTTATCGCATTGATTATTTTTGTCTTGATTTTAGTAATTATACGCACCATTTATGAATTGATTAACGTGTAATTATTTTTACAGGATAACACACGAATCAATAAGTCAAAGAGAGAAACGTTCCACGATATTTAAAATTTCACAACTTTTTTCATTCATATGTTCTCTAATTCTATTAATAATAATGGGTAATCAAAAAATGCAAATCTTCTTATAATTAACATTTGAACATTTTTAATTGATTTTGAGATGGTTGAAGGCAAATAATGATAAAATTAACATCATAGCAGACTTTCTGCTTTGAAAGTAAAATGTCTCTCAAATTTTTTACTTTACTTTCATTTGATTCTTAATTTGATAAATAAAATTACATGAAATATTTTAAATCGTCATACGAAATAGTCTCTTTATATCAAACAATCAAATATTTGTACGAAATTCTTAAATAAATGGTAATTGTACAGAAATTATAAATCGACTATAAATACGCTAATTGGGCGCGATTTAAATTATTTATACTTAATACCATGTGCACATATATACATGTAATTCCAGAGCCGATGTTTGAAACATAGAACATATTCTTATGAACATAAGTTAATAATATTTGATGCTTCAAACATACACTATGTGCATTGTATGCACAATGATGGCAGTATCAGTGTAGTAAATATTAACCATTGGCATAATCCTTTATAAGCTTCTTTCAAATTCATTAAAGAATTTCTTTTGATGTACTTCGTAATTAAATTACATACTTTTTTCACGCTGATACTTTCACCGATCACTGAATAAGTCGAGACTTAAGAACTCTTACGCACTATGACTATAATGAAAAGATATTAAGCTTCAGTTTTTATGCATGCAAGAAATTGTCTGTACATTGCTGACTTCGAAAATAGTGGCCTCCATTAAAAGTAAGTTAGAATAAAAACTAATTGACTTTGTTGCTAAAATTGATGACAGTATGTACAAAAATTTGAATTTTTTACAGTTTGAAATAATTAGATATATTTGCGCTTACGTATTCTTTTAGTAAAAATTTTGTGATTGAGAAATGGTGCAGTCAATTAGTTTTCTGGATTTCATATTTCAATGCTGAAGAATATCAAACTCATCCTTTTATACAAAACCAATATTATAGTATTCACGTATTTGCAGAGCTTAAAAACAATTCTTCATATTATAATTATTTTTAAATTCAGTAAATAAATAGTCTCATGAGAGGGCATTATTTTCTTTTAGAAGAATAGAGCTATTAAATATAAATTGACATTCTATTTTACTTTGGCATGATCTTGTTTTCGAGATATAGAAAATATTTTTGGAAATCCCATGATCTTACTCGAAAATTTCTTTCTGCAATTTGATTTTGAAAGACAGTTTAAGTGTATAGTGATTCTTAAGTCAACTTAAATATGTTGAGATCATGATCATCTTGTATATGGGAAAATCATAATATATTCATGTACATTCTAACCAATACTTGCAACACTTTTTCCTGTTTGGCTTATTGCTTCATGCATACAATTTTTTATTTTCTATAATAAATTGATGGCCATGGCATATTAATCTCTGGAAATTATACTACACCAATTGTATCATTGCTCAATACTTGAATTACAGACAATGTATGACGGCATTTGGATGTACTTCTTAAACGTACTACAAAGTAATGTTATCAATCGGGTTAAATAAAAATGCTTGTATAAAAATTAAAATATGAGCTTGCCAAAGCAATAAAATCACTGTATTTTGGTAGACTCAAACGTTTAAAGTCGCAGAAGGGTAGTTGCATTGATTGCACTTCTGAGGCTTGTTGTACTAGTTACTTGATTATCTTCCTTAATTCTTTCGCTACTCCTCTTTTTATACCACAACAGTGCTATTCAACAGGTGTACCACCATCTAATTTCTTGCCCACTTTGGATCTCTTTCAGTCGTCCTAAAATTTCAATAGCAAGGTTGTTGACAGATAAAAAAGTCCTTTTTCGAACTGTTTGATAAAGTTGCTGCTTCAAAATTATTTACTATTGTTGTTGAATTGTCTTTTGAAAAATTACAGTCTCCTCGAAAATTAACTGTTTTAATGCTTTTTTTGGAAGATCATCTAGTTCCATCTCAAATTTAAACGGTTCTTCTGCAACGGGCTGTAATAAAATACCAATTTATATTGAGTATTAATGCCAATGTATAAGGAAAAGACCAATTTTTTGTAATAGTGTGCGTGAAATACGATTTTTCGTAATTATTTAAAAAAAATATGGTTTGCAACTCGTGCCGAAATAGTACTTTTCGATACTAGTGAGATATATATGATTCAATAAATATGATGAGTTTGTCAATTACATTCGTGCAAAAATCATATTTATCGCGTGTATCGGACATTATTTTATGATTCTTCGTCCCTTTTACGAGCAGGCTTACGTTTAACAAGCGTGTGCATAAATGGTAGTTATCGCACGGAGTTTTATAAAATTGCATTATCCGCACTTGATAGAAATATTTGAGAATGTATTATAATATACCTCGTCAGCTGGGTCATAATACTGTTCCAAATACGGATGAGCTAACGCGTCTTCAACCACGATACGTTTATTGGGGTTAAACGTTAGCATTTTATCTAATAGATCAAGTGCTCTACGATCTGCATCAGGGAATAAACTTGTCCAGGGAACCTTTGGTTTGTATGGCAAAGACTGCAAATAACTCCGTGCCTGAAATAAAAAAATATTATTAGTTTTAAAGAAATCAACTAATGCAAAAAAAAAGGAAAAAATCCACAAACCTTCTCATTGATAATGCAGTCAAGGTCTTCAGGTGAAGGTGAACCAAGTACACCAAGAATGTGATTAAGTTGGTCTAGGTAGTGTTTACCAGGGAATATAGCTCGTCTGGACAGCATCTCAGCAAGAATGCAACCTACTGACCAGATATCTATAGATTTTGTGTATCCCTAAAATGCATAGATAGAATTAATAAAAATAAATTTCGAATAAAAAGATTTCTTTAGAAAATATTATATTTTATTTTTAAATAATCTTTTTAAAATAATTTACCTTGGAATTCAACATTATTTCAGGTGCTCTATACCACCTTGTGGCAACATATTCTGTGAGGAAACCAGCATGATTGTGATCTGGATCTGCAACTCTAGCTAGACCAAAATCACAAATTTTAAGGTCACATGTGGTATTCAAAAGCAAGTTACTAGGTTTGAGGTCTCTATGTAACACGTTTGCTGAGTGAATATATTTCAATCCTCGAAGAATTTGATAAAGAAAGTAACATATGTGATCGTTACTAATAGGCTGAAATATAAAAGAATATAAATACATTTACAAGCACTCATCAAGGATAATATTACAGATATTAATAAATATCATTGTATTACCTGACTTTTGAGTAATTTGTAAAGATCAGTTTCCATCAAACACTGAACAATATATACATCCTTCATTTGATCTATATCTGTTGCAGATATTAATATATCCCTTATATCTATAATCTACAAGGAAAATAGTGTTCATTATTAGTGTAACATAGAAACTTTATAATAGTTCCAGAATATTGATATTTACATTTTCATGCTTAAACCTGGTAAGGATTTTTATTTCTCTTAATGTCCTTTGGCTGTAAGTTTGATGCTCAAATGGCGAAATTTTCTTAATCGCTACTTTTGTCTTTGTCTTGTTATCATACGCAGAGCTGCAAAAAAACAAAAAGAATAAATTTTACATGATAACAATGATATCAAGTCTGTGCTGACTACACCAAAGGATGTGGTATTGCACTTTAGAGGTTTCTCACAAAACTATGTTCAAACTTTCCCATTCTCAAGCAAAAAAAGACGTTATCATCCGCAATACAAATTCTAAGCATTAAAAGTGCGTAAAAAGAAGGTAATGATTTTACATTTCGGAGCAGTCTTGCATAAAAATGATTATTCCGACTCAACGGATCCTCGATAATTGAGAAAACGCATAAACACGGGAGAGGCGAGTCGTAAAAAAGCGAAACGACCATCAGGAGGAAGCGAGAGAGTGAAAAAAAGGGTGTGACAATTTGCGCTTATTCCAAATCAAACATCGTCAAACGGAGCGCGGCCGAGTAAACACACCGCGACCCCCCCCCCACGTCTCGTCCAACCCTTGATCAGACAAAATCTCATAATCATCATCATCATCATTCTCCGCCTCCCTTGAGCTGCACCTTGTCCCCCTAAGGAATCACCCTCCCGGCGTTAGACGTCAGAAGGTACACATATATATTATATATATATGTATAAAATAAAAGCCCCCTTGAAACATTCGCAGTAACAGCAGAAGTCCATCAATTCTTTCTTTTTCTCTTTCTTCCTCTCGCTTGCTTGCCTGCTTGCGCGCGCCGCGTCCCCCTCGTAAAAAGAAGCATCCTGTCACGGTCACTCCGTGCGCGCGCGCGCTCGCGATGTATATATCTATGGCCGCTATAACGTTCTGCCCCCCCCCCTCTCTCTCTCTCTCTCTCTCTCTCTCTCTCTCTCTCTCTCCGTCTCGCTCGCTCGCACTCTCTCCCTCACCTACATACTCCCCCGTAACGAGAGAACGAGAGAGAGAGAGAAAAACAACGGACGTCACAGGCGCGCGCACGGCTGCAAAAAAGCCTGGCGATGCGAGAGTAGAGAATCGCGCGTACTTACATGCAGGAAACTTGCATGCACACAAACACACACACACGCACACACACGTCCACTGCACAGAGAGAGAGAAGCAGAGAAATAATGATGTAGGTATATAGGTATGCGTCGGAGGAGAGATACTTACACGACCATACCGTAGGCGCCTTCGCCCATGTACGCGAGGCTGGTATAGCGCGGGCCGACCTCGAACACCTGGCCCCGCACTATCTCCGCGTTCGGGGGTATCACGTTCGTCGCCGCGGCGGCGGCTCCGCTGCCACCCGCTGCTGAGGCCCCGTTGCCCTCGTTGCTCGCCATCTTCTTCTTCTGCTTCCTCCTCCTCGGCGCTGGCGGACACGACGATGATGACGACCACCTTAGCTGCGCCGGGCGCGCGCACACCTATCTATCTTCGCACTCTGTTCCTGCTGCTACTATACCGTTGCTGCTATCTCTCGCGAGCACACACCTAGATTCGCGGACCGACCGACGAGATCCACTCTCTCTCTCTCTTTAGGCGTGCGTATAGGTGCAAGAGAGAGAGGGGCGCGCATGCACGTACACCAGAACAGCACGTGTCTTCTCTCTCTCCCGGAAGACGAGGACGAGGACGCGGGCGCCTCGAGCGCGAGGAGCGGAGAGAGATGAGACGTCGTCGTCTCCCTCACTCGCTTGTGCCTGCGTGTCGTCCTTCCTCGCTCGCCTCGCTCGTTTGAGCGCGCGTCTCTCGCGTGTGTGCTGCAGCAGCAATCAGCAACTGTCTCCCCGCGGAGAGTCGACGTCGTGTGCTGTGTATATGTGCCGCCCGTCTGCGCCGTGCGCGCAGATATACCTATAGAGAGAGGGAGACTCTCTCCCGTTATCCCGTGTAGTCGCCGTCGTCGTCGTCGTCGTTGTCGTTGTAGGTACTCGTCGTGAGTCGTCGCCGTCGCCGCTACCGCTGTGTGTTAGTGTTGTCTTCGTTGCGCCTGCGTGCGCGAGGGGTTGGCCGTCTTTTTCGCTCTATCGCGCGCTGATCCCCCCCTCTTCTCTCTCTCTCTCTCTTGGTTTTCGCGTAGCTCACTATATATACTTGATCGCTAGGAAATTCTCTCGCGTCCAGATTGCGCGATGCGGCGAGCGGCGCGACTACCGGTAAGCGTGACCGGAGAGGTGACGAGTTGCTGACGAGTCTCGGCTCATTTTGGAGCGCAGAGAGAGACAGCAGGTGTTGCTTGCCTTGTTGCTTTTTCGAGGGAAACGTGTGTATCTGTGGGTGTAGCTACGGGGTTCTCCCTCGGCGTGTGTGCTCGGCGCCTCATGTTTAACAGGTGTTTTTTTGGATCGATTAGCGTTGCTAGGGAGTGGGAGTGGAATGTCATGGTTGTTAGAGAGCAAATGAGGCTGTTAGAACGTTATCTGATAAAGAGAAGATTTCGGAGTTATCGTTGGGATACTCTAGTGCTTAGAGGAAGGTTAAAATTAATTTTCTTGGCATTTTATGTTAGTCGATAAAAATGAAACTTGATTGAGAATCTTTTTGTAGACCGAAAATGTAAATAAACAAAAATCTATTCTAAGCGTGTGATAACTATAAGAATTATATTTATATATGAGTTAAAGGTTGGCAATCGTAAAATTAATGAATCAGTTTGTTTATATTTCTATATTAACTCAGAATGTCAAAATTATTAAGTTTGTCTATAAATTTTCTATTTATTTATTAAGAATACAATCGTAAGGTTTAAATCTAAGTTATAAAAATGCATAATTAATATTGTACATAAGAAAAATTATTATATAAATTACACTTTGGTAAAAAGTACTTTTACATCTGAATCGCAGTCTTAGAAGTGTTTATTATTTTCTGTGAATGAAGATAAGATTAGAAAAGGAACGAATTTTTTGTGTAAATTATTAAAACATATAAGTAAATCAAACAAATAATATTAAAGTTTTATCATTATATGTAAAATTAACGTTAACAAGTATTATTCCACCCCGGTTTTGTATATAAATTATAATAGATTGCGAAGATGGATAAATTATTCGGATGCTCCCCTCTACGCTACAAAGGTATTATTTTTTAATCAAGGGGCGCGGTCCGCGGTCTGAGGGAGGTTTCGTCGTCCTTGTTTTGCTCTTTCATCGTGCAAATGAAGATTGGAACGCTCATGCGGCATTTTCTTGAGGAAACTATTATCATTCGGTAGAAAGCATTTGTAATAAAAGGAAAATGTTTTCGCAAAAAGACAATCGACTTTTCGATAAGAAAAAATGTATATACATTTTTACTTAACTAATACTTGGTAACAAATATTTTGTTTATTGTATTCTTCTTAGATATGATAAAGAAAAGAATCAAGGCTAACATTCTGCAAAAAGATGATTACAATTTGATTAATATAAAAAGAAACACACAAATAAATTCTTGTACATTTCGTATATAGCATTTCAAGGAACCCAATAACAAAGAACCGCACTTAATTATCCCCATAACTCATTCCTAAAAACCTCGAGAAAAAAAAATAACGGCACGTACTTCCCCCAAATACATTCAACAGGACAAACTATCCCCCGGCACGACTCCATTACACGTGGTCAGCGGGAAAAAGTTTCTCATAAAACAACCACGCAGCACTCTCATTCTCTCTACCTTTCCTTCTCTTATCTCCCTCGCGAAATCCCCTCGCCGCTCTGCTCTCGCAAAAAAAGTCCTATACCTACATCCGAATTTCTCCGGTAGCCCCGAAAGATATCAAGAGAGAGATACCGTCACCTGACGAACCTTCTGACACGCCCAGCGCGCGCGCACTCTCGTGCTAAGTCCCCATCATCGGGCGTATATACGCGGGTACAAGAGAGAGAGAAGGACAGAAGGATGGCAATTCCGATACGTGATAGCGCTTACGCGAGGCGGATTAAAACGGGGGCGAGGGAGGGAGAGAGATAGATAGATAAAGAACGGTGTATTTATCTTGCGAGAGGGAGAGAGAGTAGTAGTAGAAGCGGTGTGCGCGCGCGCTCGCGCCCGCGATGAAGATACATGCGGGCAGAATTGCGGAGAAGAGAGAGAGACCTTGCCTATATGCGTTCCGCGCGGCAGCGGCGTACGTGCCTGCCGATGGCAATTTAATCGCAGAGCCGCGTGCGGGAGAAGATTGTGATGAGATATATACGATATAACGCGGTATCTCTCTGTCTCCCTCTTTCCCTCTCTCACTGATCTCTATAGCGGTATGCGTGTGTAAGTGTAAGTATGAAAAATCGCTGTTGAACGCGAGCGCTCGCGAGGAGTGATAAATTTAGCGAATGACTATACGAGGAAAATCCGATATATTTCGGAGCATGAGTCATATTCGCGGCTCAGGCACAACGACGACGACGATGATGATCATTTCGAATTAGTCACCTGTTACGTTATCGGAGCGCGGGAGCTTATAACAACACCAATACCTCACGCCCGCGGGCTAAAGTTTGTTTGTTTATAATAACATGCGCGAACGCGCGAGAGAGTTTGTATATGTCCCCCTCCCCCTTTTTTTTAAAAGACAGTTTAATTGTGATGGATGCGCGCGAAAGAGCGAACGCGCCAGCGACTTCACCCTTGACACGGCGCGCGCGTGATCGATGGGAATCCTATATGCGAAAGTATTTTTTAAAGTGCACGCGGGCGACTCTTTTGCCATCATCGCGGACCGCGCTATTCAGTATATGCTTTTCATTAATTATCAGGATTTATGATGCGATTCGGTGATTATAATGTCGACCAAGGTTTTCCGCGTTTAATGCAAGGATATTGAAACTCTACTTTTGGAATGCCTTATTTACTATTATTATAAAGTAGAGAAAATTTTACAAGGATCCGCCAGGAGATAGATTGCTTTAATGACCGATTTTTAAATATCTTGCGTAATCTTTTGTTTTATATTTTACTCGGATTTTCACATTACAGATGGAATATTTGAAGTACATAATTTCTCAGGCGTTAAAAATAAGGTTGCCAAATTTTCAAAAATTACAAGTAATCTAAAATTAACGAAAATCCTTGGCCAAACTCGTATATTTATATACCGAGGCGCAACGATCCACTCGGCAAAACGTAAGTAATTGTTGCGCCGCATCGATGTTTAATCAATTTCAAAAACCTCAGCGCGCATGCTCCGAAATGTTTTCCTTCTCACGTTCGCCTGTTGGCGGCGCTAGCATCGACGTTATGACGTCACACGTGTCACGGCCGCCGGAGCAGCGAGTGTGTATATATATATATATATATCTATACTATAGATACGGTACTGTGTATAGTTGCCGCGTCGCTTGCGGGTGCAATTTGCTATTGTTTTGCGTTGGAGGATTTATGGTGATTCCTTCGATTTTTAGGGAGAGGAGCGAATTTTGATAAGCCAAGATGAACGCACCGCCGACCTTCGAATCATTCTTGCTGTACGAGGGAGAGAAGAAGTAAGTAATGACGAGTGTTTACGTGATTTAGAGTTATGTCGAAAATATAACCTATACAGATTAATATACCGCATAAAGTATATTTACGTTTTATGGGCTTGTTTTTGTAATAATCAATTTAATTTAAGCTTTTGCAAAGTTATTTATGATCACATAAATATTGTAAAAATTTGCATGCTGTAGTAATGAATATTTGTGACGAATTTCATAAGAGTACATGATAACCTAATTATTCAGCATAAATATATTTTTCATATGAAATGTATTCTTTTATATTTCTTCCATGAACTTAGTAAATTATTCGCGGGATATTTGAAAATTATATTGCAAATTTTCACAAAATTTTATAATAAAATATAAGCTATCACTAATGTTTATTATTTTCTCATATAAAATTAAAATTAAAAGTAAACAAGAAATAATGCATACATTACATGTTTCTTATTTCTTTGAATTGTTAAATAATAAATTCATAAATAATACAAAATGATAAAAGATAAATAAAAGGTGTTACAAACAATTTGGTGTACAATATTCGATAAGTACTTAATAGTTATCTGGAATACTTTATTTTGTTAACATAAAATTATATTTACAAGATTATTTTTTAAAAATTGTACAAACCTTAGTACTCAAATTTATTAAAAAATGGTGTTTTAATTTTTAGAATTGTAAAGGAACAGGATACCAAAGTTCCTAATGCGGCTATATTTACCGTCAACAAAGAAGATCACACTCTTGGAAACATGATTAGAAAGTAAGCGTATAACTTTTTATTCTATAACTGTTTGAGTTTTCATTGAATATCGTCAACTAAATAATCATTCTTATTTCAGTCAACTTTTGAAAGACCCACAAGTACTATTCGCTGGATACAAATTGCCTCACCCTCTGGAGCACAAATTTGTAATTCGAATCCAAACTACTTCTGACTATACTCCACATGAAGCGTTCATGCATGCTATTACTGATCTCATTGCTGAGTTGTCACTTTTTGAAGAAAGGTTTAAGGTAATTTTGATCAAAATTATAATAAATAAAATTTTGTATTGTATAATCAATTTTTTTTTGACATTATATTATGTAATTACAGGAAGCAATAAAAGAAAAGAAAGAAGGATTGGATTAAACTAATTGATTTAGGGTCAACTTTAATTTAATTTTTTTGTAAGGGCTTCGACTTGTACATATCTAGACAGAATGAATAAATTTTTGTAATTTTAACGAAAAAACGTTTGTTTTTTTAACTCAATCCAATTTTAATCCATGTAAAAGTCATTTTATTATATATATTACTATATAATATCATTTACCATAATAAGTTTTATTACCTTTAATGTATTTTTAAAATAGTTTGCAATTTAGTTTTCAATTATAGAAAATTCGACCTATTTTTATTTTATATTGTACATCTCTTCTACAATAGAAGCAGTCGGTAAAATACATTTCTTAAGTTACCGGCGATAGGAAAACGCAACCACGGCTATTCAGTTGTCGCCGTGCTGCCGCCACTACCCCGTTGGCGGTATACCATTACATGATCATAGTAAGAGCGTGATTCTATAAACGGTTTTTATATTCTATCATAGATGGAAACACAATGATATTTTAAGAATTAATTTGCAATGTGATCTTTTACAATGTACAAATAGGAATATTTATAATGATTAAAAAAAAAAATTCTTATATATATACATATATATACATTTTAATGTAAAAATACTGCATTGAGAAAAATACACGATTTCATCTGCTTGAAAAATGTATTTTATATTTTTCGTTTCATTTATATATTTTTCATTTATTCACTTACATCGTTTACTTATCGTACTTAGGTATATAGTGTTATAGCTTTAAACAATAAGTAAGAAAAGTCAGCGCAATATGGAATATTATAAGAAAAATATTTAAAAAACAAAATTCTTCCAAATATACGTATTTTACACTAACTTCCAATCATTATTAAAGAACAATTACGAATTAAAGTTTTTTAACAGACATAAATTTTGTATTATATTTATTTATTATAAATGTAACCCCCACATATTCCTCATCTGATGAGGAATAAAGAAGGATAAAAGATATAATACTCCTGGATAATTTGAACTAAATCGCGCATCGAAAAACCAAAATAAACACGTTTTATGTTGATGGAATCGTAAGAATCGATCGTTGCTCAAAAGGAATATAGTCTATGTCGTTGCTTCCGAATAAGAAGGGGTCATCTAAACGCCCGACTGGAAAAGGGGTCATCTCAGCGCCCGGTTGAAGAACGATTCATCTCGGCGTCCGGTTGGAGAAGGAGTCATCTCAGCGCCCGGTTGGAAAAGGTGCCACCTCAGCGTCCGATCGAAAAGGGGTATCTTTAATTGAGGTTTTCAGCACTGCCAAAGTATATTTTTCGGGAGAGCTTTATATCGTTTTATACAGTAATTATTTTTATATATGACTCCTTCTCCAACCGGGCGCCGAGCTGACTCCTTCTTCAACCGGGTGCTGAGATGATCCCTTTTCCAGCCGGGCGTTGAGATGACCCCTTTTCCAGCCGGGCGTTGAGATGACCCCTTTACCAGCCGGGCGTTGAGATGACCTCTTCTTATTCGGAAGAAACGATGTTTTGAACGTGATTGGCGCGGGCGCCCAATTCTCACTGGCATATATTAGTCAATAATATTGTTAACTATGCCCATTATTATTTCAGACCCATCAATTTTAATTATCCAAGGAAATTGAGTTTTCCGTGTTGCTCTGGCTTCTCCTACTTGAAGTAATATAAACAACAAAATTTTTCACCAAATCCTATTCATGTTGATCCGGATATCATCAGCTAAATAAAGTTTCAGGGCAAGAGTATTCATTTCATCATCACTCATATATTATATAATATACGAAAAAATCATGAAAATGTTATATTTAACGTCGATTTTATAGTGCATGAACCCCCTTAATTACGTAGAATTTGCAAGCCCATTAGGAATAAAATTGGACAACAATACAAAGAAATTTCAATATAGCTACTTTTCATGTTAATCGAATGCACTAAAGATGTATATTTTATTTTATTTTAATCTATTATGCCTGACCTACACATTTTTATCATATTCTTTATAATTCGAATTAATTCAAAATATCTTTAGTAATGCAAATATATATTTGCCAGAAATTTCAAATAAAACTATAGCATATATCAAACACCACACTATGGTAGAAATATTAACTATTAGTAAGATATTTTTCGGTTAACTTTATGGCTATAAAAACCCACATTGCTTGTATCTTGTATTTCACAATTATGTACCAATCAGAAATAAATTTTGGCATTTACACGTCATAAAATGTGTATTTTAAGTAACAGTAAAACTTTTGGATGAATTATAATAACTTGGGGTAATCTCCTTAAATAAATGCTTTGGAAAACAAATATAAGAAAGGCTTTAAAGTATACTAATTATACTAACAAGATAAAATTAGGAATGCCCGAAATGTGACAATCGCTTTATACAGGGTGTAAAAGTGTAAAATGTGCATTTTGGCCAAATTAGCTATAATTCGTCCAGTAATACTGAAAAAATAATGCAAGGAAACTTAACTCCAAGAATTAATAATATTAATATTTTTAATTATATAATACTTTATTTATAATTATCATATAAATACTACTAACTTGGAAAGGTCAGAGGTCCGGATCACGGATTTGGCTGAAACTTCGGGATAGGTTTTTGGATATAGAAATATGTAGAAATAAAATCTCTTGAAAATAAACCTTTTCTTAAAACGGCAACTATTTAACTTTAGAAAGTCTTAAATATTATTTCAAATAGAGAAAACAAAACTAGAGAAAACGAGCTTCTATTTTCTTTTTTGAAGATTACAAAATGTCGATTCCTTCCAAAGTTATGAACGTTTAAAATCGAGCATCGCAAGTGCACCAAAATACGCAGCCAGTCGAACAGTGAATTTTGGGGATTAAACAGTGCATTTT
>UXGD01003708.1:0-19409 GCA_900474315.1 Torymus auratus
AAAACGAGCTTTAATTTGTTTTTTTAAGGATTAAAAAATGTTGATTTCTTCCAAAGTTATGAACGTTTAAAATTAAGCATCGAAAATACACTGTTTAATCACGAGAATTCACTGTTCGACTGCCCGTGTATTTTGGTGCACTTTGGATGTACTTATGCGTTATGAGAAAAGTCCTTTTTATTTATAAATCGATAACGAGTGCGTGTGCGATTAGAGATCCGTAGCACACGACACTGTATAAAACGTTAAGATTGTAGATGTGTGTACTAGAAAATTAGGATAATATTAGTCTTACAATGGGCATTTTAGATGGCTCACTTGGTCCAGGGAAGAAATATAATAATTATAAACGCGTTTATGATAGGCGATAATCGAACTGTTTCTTATCTTTTTTCGAAATATGCTAATTATATTTTATGGAGAGTTGAATATGGCTTGATAAGCTTTTGACAAGGACGAAAATGCATGTGAATTGCGTAATGAATAATATAAAGTGGTCATCAAAAATGCAGACAACAATGTCGATCTATATACATATATGTTCACTTTGTCATCACGTCATTCGAAATAATGATGTTAAAAAGTGAATAATTGAAAATTATTGTTATATTTTTATTAATTAAAACAGAATAATTTATATATTTATAAATTAGTAACTGTATGCGAGAATATTTTATTTTAAAATATATAACTCATCAACATAATGCAAAAACTAAATAAATACATTATATGTAAGAGTAATAATATGTTATAGTTTAAATACATTTTCTGGAGAATTCTCTTGAATAAATATTATTTTTTTTATTGATATTGAAGAATAAGTATGTGTAAATATTTTTCGTTCAAAACTAAAGTAAATATGAGTATATAGGTATAAAATTATTCTAATTATAATTTAATTTTCTATTTTTCTTTTATTTAGAAAGCTAGAAAAAATATGTTTTCATAATTTTTATTATGATAACATGTTACGATAAATTTTATATTGATTCCCTTACGTTGGTACATGACCTTCAATCGGTAAGAGAGATACCCGTACTTATGGGCGTTATTCTACCACTAGAGGCGCTAGAGCATTCATAAATATAGATATACAAACATAATGTATTTTCACCATACCATACCCTGGCCGTAAGTGCCACTTTCACGTACGTACCCGAAATGGTTAAATTTCAATGCGTCGCTGCACGACGTTTGGTTACCCTGTTTTGTGTTTTTGAGAAGTAGGTTATGTTGTGGTTCTAAAAGTATCAACTCCGTACATTTTATACACGCATACTTAATTATGGATGGAATAACAGAGCGAGAGAAAATTGGATTAAGAGGAGTGGAGAGAGTGTGGGGAAAGTCACCGACTCGGATAGAAGAGTAAGTTAAATTCAACGAAATAATTTTTTACAATTGCTTAAAGTTATTAAACAATGGAAATTTTATCTAAAACCTTCGTTATAAAGCTATTTTATACTATAAAACACTAAATCTACACACAAAATTAATATTAATTAGTATAATCTGGAAGTAAAATTAATTATTTTTTTATTTCGTTGCACCCCAACATTTCAAACTTCAGACCCATGTATTCTTTCTGTAACAAATTTTATCATGTTCACAGTACTGATGAAGAAGAGGTAAATCACAAAATTAAAAAGGAAAATGATCGAAAGCGAAAGAAGAAGGATAAGAAAAGGGTATTTTATTTATCAAACTTGAATTCTATAATATAAAATTTCTATTTTATTTTTACATTTATGATATTTGTTTGTTTTCATAGAAGAGCAAGAAGCGAAAGAAAGAAAAGAAGACAAAGAAAGAGAAGAGGAAAAAGAAGAAAAGGAAGTATTCTAGCAGTAGTTCTTCTAGCAGTAGTTCAGATGAAGAAGATCAATGGGTTGAAAAAAGTGCTGTAATAGCTAAGCCAAAAACAAAGAAAGATTCCAATTCCGAAGACAGTGGAGAAGATGGTATGGTGGGACCAGTTCAAAAATCACATGTAACACTTTCAGCAAAAGATTTTGGTAAGGCCTTGTTACCGGGCGAAGGTGCTGCTATGGCTGCCTATGTTGCTGAAGGAAAACGTATACCACGGAGAGGAGAAATTGGTCTTACTTCAGATGAAATTGCATCATATGAATCTGTTGGATATGTAATGAGTGGAAGCAGGTATGTTTTTAAGCATTCTGCTATTATTCATAACTTTTATACAATAATTTAACTCTGTCTCTTTATTTTGTTTTTTAAAGACATCGCCGTATGGAAGCTGTACGTATTCGTAAAGAAAACCAGATTTACTCTGCTGACGAGAAGAGAGCCCTTGCCATGTTTAGCAAGGAAGAAAGACAAAAGAGAGAGAATCGTATATTGGGTCAATTTAAGGAAATGATAAATCATAAACTTGCTCAAGATCAAAATAAGAATTAATTTACATTTGAAAATTAAACTGCTAAGATGACTATTTTGTCACATTGACAAAATAAAGTTGATATGAATGTGTACATAAATCATGGTATAAAGAAGATACCTAGTAGTTAATTGATTTACAGAATTTCATGTATCTAATTTATTTTTGTGATACATTTTGTAAATAATCTTAGTATGTTACAAATAATATTATAATTACTGTTTAAAATTAAATTATAAGAACTTTTTTTTTTACAAAAAGTATGACTCAACTAATTTTTGTAGTTTTCCTTAACACTGCTTACTTTCCCAATCAAGCCATCCTCCTGTATAGTTAATTGCACTAAAAGAAATTTAATTTAAGAATTAATCATTAAATAACATTTAAGAAATTACGAGTGCTACTAATTACATTTCTTACTTATTATATCCTAGTTTTTGAATTTCTTGTTGGACCATGGCACTTCTTTTACCAGACCTACAACTTAAGATGATTTTAGTTTCCTGGCTTGGTTTCTTTTTACAATACTTTTTTTCAAAATCATCACTAGAAAGATTTGTTAATACATTAGGCACATCACCCACTGAAAAAACAATTAAATTTGACATTAATTTTCATCACAGAGAAATAAAGTATTGTATAAAAAGATAATTTACTTGGAATGTGTATGCTTCCTGGTAATTTTCCTGTTTCCTGTATTTCTGCATCTTCTCTAACATCAATAATCAGTACTTTCTCATCTTTTTGAGCATCTAACAGACCATCATAATTTATATTGAGACATCCATCACCTGCTCCACTCATGGCTCTTGATAATGTATATGGCTTATTAGTTACAGAAGAACAAGCACGTTCACCTTAAAAAAATAAAAAGTATTTATTGAAAATTGATATTTAATACGTTTTATGCAATAGATTACTTACAAAAGAATAAAAATAATAAGAGTTTAAGTATTCAACTAACTACGCTGAACTTACCTATAAAGGTTATGAAATTTGCTTGATGAGTGTGGAATTTTTTTATGACACAGTAGTGGGAACATTTTATGTTCACAGGTTTGGTAAAATTTGTTAGTTTCTGAAATAGCCTTAGCTTAAAGGGCAAGGTAGAAACCAATCCACCATTTATTAAGGAACTATTTAACATTGTCACTTGAAAATATTTCAAGCATTCAAAAACAAAGTATTTATCATCTGTCAATAAAGCAGGAAGTATAGTGTACAGATGCTGTAATAAATAGGAAACTAATAAGATATTTTCTAAATTTGTAAAACATTTGTTAAAAATAAATTGTTTGATAAAGCAAAATAAACAATTGTTGAGTAACTTAAACCACTAGGCCATATTATCATTATTATTATAGTGTAGGTAGGTTTGGTTTGTTTATAAAAATACGTCGGCGCGGTAAAAATCATATGCTTATATTACTATAACTATAAACCGATAAACAACGATAGTACAAGAGAATCGTTAAATACTAAAAAGTAAATAACCCAATCAATTTTCCTTGTTATGGCCGTAATTTACCGTGAGCAGCGCAATTTTGAGCACCGAGTTCTCCGAATTTCGTAGAAGAGTGGATCAAATTAGTATGAGCGCTGTTATCTCACCACGCGAGTATAACCGCTGTACCAAATTTTTCTTTGTGTACCAGTTATAACTTAATCTGATTATTTTTATAATTTGCGCTCAAGTATTTTTTCATCTTAAATAATTCTTTTAAAACTAAACTTCACAAGCAATATTTTATATTACTTCTGTCATATCACATTGATTTATTTTTGAGATTTACTTTCCATTTTCCTGATACAATATCTATCTAAGTATCTATAAACGTAACAAAAAAATTCCCTTTTCAACCAAGTTCTTGCTCTATAACTTTCATGATTAAATTTTAAAATTACCCTTACTCCAAGCTTCTTTACCGGTACAATACCACCTTATATAAAAACTGCGCAGTTGCATAAAAATAATCACCGCTAAAAAAATATAGGTAATCGAAAAACCATAATATCCTCGCATCAAATTAATCTAAAAAAGCATTGCTCTCTCTTATCCGATTTTTCTCATCCTCTCCGAATTCTTTACATTATCTCTCATTGTCCACGGTCATTTTATTTACACCTATGTCTCTCTCTCTCTCCCAAGTCCCAACCATTTTCCTCCTCTTTATAACCCCCCACCCCCTCCTCTCGCTCACCCATTTTCCCTATCTCTCACACTGAATACTGATCCCACACGCAAGCACATGCACACTAGGCGCGTGCCTCGGCGCCATCACGGCCGCGTATTCTCCATCCATTCTCCCGAGTCTCCCCACACCACATCACAATTCACACGGCACTGGCCGGCCTGCTTGCTGGTACCAGTTGCCGTCGCCCCCTGGCGAGGAATGCGGCAAGTCCGCGGGATTTTTATTTCTCGTGCCTGCTGTGTAGCTCGCGCAGACGAGGCGCGCGGCGGAGGCGACGGATCCGCGCGTGCATGTGTGCGTATGCGTGTGCTGGCTGCACTCGCGACCGTGAGGGAGAGAAAAAACACGACGAGGACGAGGTTCAGGCCTCGACAGTGAGGATTGCCTCTTCGCCCTACAGCCCTGCAACGCGCGAAGAGATATATACTCTGCACTAAATAGCGCGACGACTGATGTGAGGTGAGAGCTGTTGCTGCTGCTGCTGCCGTCCATCTCGCGCATCGCTCTTCTCTCCTCGGATCGCGTGAGTAAGAAAATAGATAGGCGGACGTATGACGGTATGATATATATCTGCAGCGTGCGCGAGTGTGTGTGCATAAGTGAGTGGATAAGTGAGGTGTGGATAGGGCTAAGTTTTGGAAGAAGGACCGAGCATCTGCAAGATAATCGCGGGGTCCAGCAACCAGCAGCGAACTTATGTGTGCGCAAGAAACTTTGTGGAGCAGCGGTAGCGGCGCAGCAGTTGTGGAATTTCTCGGCCAGCTTCGCTCCGCTCGTATACATGTGTCCGTATAGTCTCTCTCTTTCTCTCTCGTTCTGCGTATATGTAAATATACATGTGCTGGCTCCGATGTACGTCTGTCTGCGTACGCCAGCAGGAACAGAGAGACAGAGAGAGAGAGGGAGAGCCCCGTCTGCGCCTGGACTGGCCAACTTTTGTTTATTTATATAAAGAAATCGTCTCTCTCTCTGCCTCTCCGCTTCCCACCTTTAACATCCCCCTTCCAACTTCCCGCAGCCGTGTATCTATGCTATATACTCGCGACTCTCGGACATCACAGAGCAAAACAGCCAGCGTCCGCAGCAGCTCCAACTCTTTTTCCCTCTCTTTAAAAAACAAACTTCGCTTTGGCTCGCGCGTAAGTATTAAAAATACCGAAATCCCGAAGGCTGCTGCGGCTACTGGCTACATAATGTCGCAATGAGAGCGAGTGAGATGGAACGAACGTGCGCGCGCGCGCGCGCGCTCGTCCGATATCTTCCGATTATCAACATTCCAGAGTGTTGACACTGACTCTCTCGAGAGAGCTCGCGCCGCCGCTGCATGCAACAATCCGGGAGCGCGCGCGTGCCTCTCCTCCCCCTCCTTCCACTCCCCCCTCTCTACCACGTTTTTTTTCGAAACCAGCAGCTGGTACTCTGCTGTTGTACTTATATCCTATCCACGACAAAGGGACCTGCGAGAGAGAGAGAGAAAGAGGATGAGGGTATGCCAGGTGGGGATGAGCGTTTTGGAATTTGGAGAATACGGCGGTGAAAGTGAGGAGAGAGATGATGATGGTGTTGTGATGATGCCCTTTTTCGGAGGATATAGGTAGTGAGCTCCTTTTTGCAGCGCTGAAAAATACAAATTCATCCGCGCGCGATTGGTGAAAGTGGAGATCGTATATATAAGTACGTGTGAAGTGTGGGATAACGAGGATAGCATCATGCGTAAGTTGTATGTGTGCATGTGTGTTTGCTCAGATATCAAAGTCAAACAGACGTGGAGAGCTGACTAAGGTCCCCAGGAATTCACTAAATAATAAGAAAGAAGGTGCGAGGAATGCGAGATATGTGCAGTATCGTTCTTTTTTCTTTTCATTACTGGGAACTGCGCGCGCGCCTCCTCTATGTGTACAGCTGATCGAGTCGTGTATGTATGTTTGCAGAAGATGATCTTTTTTCATGTGAATTCGATGCCAATGACCTAGGTGTTTGAATAGTTGTTCTATGAGGTGAGCTCGCAGTGTGACCTAGAATAGACTATAAAATTCTAAAGCTATCTATAGTTATTTTTTACGTTTCAAGAACTACAATGTTTTTAAGAAGTAGAGTGTTGATGATGTACAGTTGATTATGAGGATTTTAAATGTAAAGAGTAGAGATAGCAGAATTAGGAGAAAAAATAGTTTCATCGAAATAACAAACATGAAATAAGATTTTTCTAGTTAGTTTCCATCATAATGTCACAGCGCAAAGTTCACTGTTATTTTGGAATGTTCAAAACAAATATAATGGATAGAAGAGGTGTATTTGAGATAGTGTGAGTGTAATTGCTTATCTGTGCAAAGAAAAATGTGATCTCAATTTTTATAGGCATTATTAGATCGCATGATGTAATCGTGAGTTTGAATGAGGAATCTAAAAACAATGACCTGAGCATATAGATGTTATCAATGATATCCATATAGATATGGATTTTTCTCATACTCGCTGTATCAGTTTTATATCAACTAATAGATTCTTTTATTGAAACAATTATATTTCTGTTTCTTGCAGATTCGAGAAATAAAATTTAAATGAACATATAAAGTCATGAGTTCTCTTCAGCAAACTGGTCGGTTTCTCCCCTTTGCAAATAGTAATATACAAAGAAAACCACTATTGAATCAAGGTAAAGTATTTTGAATTGATATCTTACTTTTATCTGGTCCAATACTTCCTTAATCATTTGTAAATTAGAAGTACTGTTCTTATAGTGATATTTTATTACTACTTTAAGCTGTATTGAGACTTTTTGGCAGAATAAATTGACAGTATTTTATTTTTTACTTTTTACAAACTTATTGCAAAAGTATTGTGATGCAGTAGTCATATATAGTATTTTATACAAATATACTCATTTGTAAAAATAATTTAATTTCATAGAAGTATTTACTTATGTTAGGGGGTTTACCACAGAGCTTAAGTGGTAGTGACACAGATGTTTCTACTTCGAACGAAAATTTGAGTAACGAAGAACGATATGTTATAAGGCACACAGCACGACAAGAACCTCAAGGACAAGAAAATCAGCAACATAGCCCTTCGAGGTCATCCAGTCATAAAGAGAATATACCAAATATTCAAGTAAGAAAACTTATTTTTTTTACAGTATTTTTTAAATGTAATATATTAATAATGAATCATTCTAAACTAATGTATATTTTAGGGAAATCTTTTAAATAGGAATAGTCTTAAAGACAGTTTGAGTGGCTCAAACAGAAACAGTCTAAAAGAGAGTTTAAACGGTTCAAATCGAAACAGTTTAAAAGACAGTATCAATGGTTCAAACAGGAACAGATTAAAAGACAATCTTAGTAATCGCACCAGTGTTGGATCTAATAGAAGTAGCCTTGACGTCTCTACTAGTTCATACAACACACTTATTATTCACAATGCTAATGATGAAAATTCGTGGACACCATCATCAAGGTATGACTATATTAATAACATAAATGCTATGATCATCAAACAGAGATACATTATTTTTTTAATATTAAATTATGGTTTCTAGATTATCAGGAGTTGTAAGAGAGCACGGTGACATGGGTTATCTATATTGTGAAGGTGGAGGCAAAGGCCATTCAAACAGTCCAACAATTCAGTCTCTTTCAAGCTTACCTCATGATGAACATTTGTATGAAAATACTGGTAATGGAGGCTGTCAAGAGATTACTGATATACCAGATGATTATCTCAATCAATCTCAGGTAAATTAAATAATTATTATAATAACATTTTCTTCATGTTAACTGGCTGCACTCAACTAATATCAAATTTATTATTATTCAGGTCTTAAAACACCTTGCAAAAGAAGTTAAAGTGCCTTCCTATAGTAAACTAACAGGTAATGACGGTAGTATAGACATAAGAATGCGAGACGGTGATAGGGGAAAACAAAGTGATTTTGAAGACAGACCTCCACCTAATTATACAACAACATTGGTGCCTGTAAAAAGCAAGCATAGACTACTGGGTCCTACTGAGAAATTGACATTATCCAGGTCTCAACCGGATTTATCTCGTCTTAGCAAAAATGAGATCGACACTTACGATCCGCGAACAACTTCTCCAAGGTAATAACGTATAAAAAGTAAAATGAGTCTGATCTGATCAGGCATATGAGATTTTACACAGATTTTATCATTACTTTTCAGAAATGCTAATTTATTCTTTCAATATTATTTAAAATTATGTAATAACGCAATATAATCTTTCAGACCTCAGACAAAGGGTCGCGAAGAATTCGAAACAACGACGGGCGAGATCTGGCCGACCTCAGAAATGGTTCAGATCCTCATTCAAGAAAACAGTGCCTTAAAACTAGAGCTGGAACGATGCTATAAGAAGGTAGCTAAGTCGCAACAGTTGGAACAAGAGATCACCAAGGTGCATCGAGCGCACGAGGAACTCGTCGCGTCATGCGAGCGCCGAGAGAAACTGGAACGTGCTGCACGTGCAAGACTACAAAGCGACTGCAGGCGTTTAACGGAATTAAATCGTGCTTTGAGGGACCAAATTGATCTGCTTTCCTCGCGCACCGAGAGCCCGCTAACCATAGAATCCCTGAGAAAGGAGCTTACACAGAAGGAGCTATTTATCGGCCAACTCATCACTCAAAGTAAGTCGATTAAATTTTTTAACTCAATATAACAATGATGAGTTTTATTACTTGAATAGTGAATTAATGGCAATAAATACATTTTAGCTAAGGAATTAGCTGCTGCTAAAGAAAGACAAGAAATCGAATTGGCTGCGCAACGAGCAACCCTGCAAGAGCAGCGCACACATATCGACATTCTAGACACAGCCCTCACCAATGCACAGAGCAACGTCGTGCGTTTGGAGGAAGAGGTAAATTGCTTTTTCGAAACCAATATCGTGTGTAAAAAAAAAGGAAAGAAATTTATCACTCTTCAAACAAACCATTCACTTACAGTGCCGCAAGAAGCACGTGTACGTGGAGCGAGTGGGCCAGCTGCAGCGCGCCCTGTCCTCCCTGCAGGCGTCTAGCGATAGACGCGAGGAGACGGAGCGCCAGCTGCGCGGCCAGCTGGAGCGCGAGTTGCGCGAAGGCGGCGGTGGTTGTGGCGGTGGCTACGACGGCAACAACGGCGAGACCGTTTCTGAACTAAAGCGGAAGCTGCGCGAGCGCGACGAAAAGATTATGTCACTCGAAGGCGATGTGGCCAAATGGGAGCAGCGATATCTCGAAGAGAGCGCCCTACGACAGGCCGCTATCGACGCTGCCAGTCTTCCGAAGTACATTTCAACTTCTTTTTTGCGAAATCCTTATTTTTCCCCTTATTCATGTGTTTATTTAAAATTCCTTGTTTTGCAGAGATGCCAAGATTGCTGCTCTTGAGAAAACGAGTCAAGACGCAGAGAAATTGATCGCCGAGGCTCGGTCGGAGAAGATGCGACACATGGATGAAGTGCATGCTGCGCAAAAGAAACTGGCCGACCTCGAATCCAGGTAAATTTCACCCATTAGTTTAAATATATTACTGTAATTTCGTATTTTATTTAATTGATTTTCAATTATTCTTTTTCGTAGAATGAAAGATTTAGAGTCGAAGCTGGCTGAGAGAGATGCCATGATTCGAGTGCTCCAGAAACACACCTATGACAAAGAGAGTAGCAGTAGTAGCGGCGTAGGCAGCTACCCCGCCGCTCACTCTTCACATTCCAGTACATCGGCGGATCATCACACAGCGCTCACCAGTACTCCAGAACTTGGTAAATTTATTTCTAGTAAATTCATGTTGTCATTAGTTCTGATGACCATTTCCAATGCCACAATTCATGAGAAATTTGTACTTTATAGTGCAGTAAATAATCGGCATTCTTGTGAAAATTCTGATGACATTCTTTTATCTGTACGTCATATCCTATGTAAGAAATTACGTTGAACATTCTTATTTGACGTAATAATATTGATGATGAAACGTTGTGTTTTGAAATTTTTTGAATTGATTATTTTATACGCTCTTACTATTATCGAAAATACAAAAATTTTAATAATCGACAAGAATACTTATTTAAAGAATGAATAATAATAAGACTTATTATTCTATAGTGAGTAGCGTCCTGGGTAACGGCAGCGGCTACGGAAGTACGGCGTCGTACGGAGTATCAGACAGCTATAAATACAGGAAACAGGGGAGTTTTGAGCAAACCAATAAGAGTCTAGATGACCAGCTCAAAGAACTCGACTCACAGTTACTCAGCAAGGTAGGAAGAGTTTCCACTACGTAACGCTCACTGTTTCATTGCGCGTAATTGTAAATTACACAGCCTCCGTTCACCAATGTGCACATTCAGTCAGATTAGTATGTTCGAATGATAAGCCACGTAGTTTCTCTTCTTTGAACGTAAACACAAGTTTGTTTATTTATTTATTTTTTTTCGGAGTAGATATGTAAAAAGTCGAGTACACGTAGATTGTGTGAAAATTTTCAGTAATTCATTAGTGACGACAAGTAGATTTTCATTAATAGTGATATTTTATTTTGAGTTATCTTTTATTTCTTAGTACAAGTTTCAAGGTAAAATTATTTACGTAATATTTGTATACTGTAGAAGCACTTCAATTAGAACAATTCGTGACTTGAATTTTTTCGTTTAAAAAAACATAGACCATGTTTACTCGGAAACAGAGAAACAAGTTTCCGCGTAACTTAAAAATTATAGCTGCAGCAGGTCTCAAAACTATTACAGGTCATGCAATAAAAGGTACAAGTGCGTTTGTGTTGTGTGTTTAGAGAAATATTAGTAACATATCGAAAGCAGCGAACGTAACATTCATAAATATATCTATATAGCATTTATTATTTTATACATTGATCATTTCGTTTATCAGCTGCTCTCGGTTTAAATTGGTTTTTGTTTGTTTTTTTATTTTTTAGCAATTTACAACAGTTTGTGCGATTTTGATTTAGTTTTATCATTCATTCACTGAGAGAATTTTGACGACGTTTACACCGATTATGAGGTTTTAATAATTTTTTCATTACCACCTGTGATTGGCTGTGGAAATAGAAAATCCTTAATCATACAATGACAATATTAAAATTGATTTAAGTGATTTAAAATTTAAAAATATCATTAATAATGTTTCGTTAAGACGTAGACAAAAATTTATTGTTGGCCAGTTTTTTCAAATGATAATATAGAAACAAAATTATAAACTTGAAAACAAACGAAATGCAAGAATTATCACGATAGTTAAAAAACTTCATTTATTTAATTTCAGAATTTTATGAGATACTGTTATCAAAAACTGTTATCAAAAAAACACTAACAATTTTTTATACGATGTAAGTAAACCAATTATTACCGTAATTTAAAAAAAAAGCGTATTGTATTTGGTTGGCGTGACTGAAAACTTTGTAAGGCACAATTGGAACTAAAGTTTTCAGTCGTAATCGTAATGCGTAAAAGGAATCTGTAGATGACAATCTCTTAAATTCTCTCAGTGCTTTTTTTTACTTTCATCACATCGGCCATTGGCATATAGTACTGATGTTTGTCTTTCCTATCGACTAATCTCAATATCATCCATGTCATGTTTAATGGGTTTTCCAAAATTTAACACGTAACCAGCCGAGCAAGAATTTGATTTGAATTTGAAAATCTTGCTAATTTCAAATAGCCGTTCCTACTAAATCCTTTCACCTATATTCTATTATCTACAAGGTTTTTTAGTAAAGAAATATCTATTGCTTTTATTTAGTAGACATTTTGCAGACTTTTTCTAAATTATTATTACGACAAAACACGGCATCATCTTTTTAAACTAGAGAATTCTGTCGGCTTTAGAAGAAAAACTTGATTTTCTCATATATCTTTCAAATATATTTCTTTTATAAATTACAAACTGCTACAAGCAATTTATAAAAGAAGATAAAGTATAGAATTTAGCAGGGTAAAAGGTCGCCTATCGTAGTCTATACCAAGGGTGAAGGTTTTTTTTTTCTCTTCTATCGCTGAGTACACTATATAAGTATCGCTTGCTCTGCCACTCCTGTCTACTGAATAAAACCGAGTCGACGAGATTTTTTTTACTCCGAAAACCACCAAAAACCATCTGTCCCTCCCATTCTCTCTCTCTCCTATCCTGCGTGCGCATGCACTTTGCTGTGTGTGTGTTATAGTGGCGTGCCACTAACCCTCGCGCCTCGACGCGCCGCGTGCGAGTCTCTCGTGCGATACTTGCCCGGGTGTCAAACCTGAGCCTCGTACGTGCGCACGCTCGTCGCCGAGATCTTAAAGTAAAGACAAAAAAAGAAAAAAAAGAAAGAAAAGGAACACGCAAGAATCCTTCCTTCCTCTCTCCATCCGTCAGTCGAGTATCGGGGCGCCTCTCTTCTTCTGTTTTCAGCGGGCACTTTGCTGTTTTCCAGGATTCTCTAATCCAGGCGCTACGTCGCGAAAAGGAAAAATACCCAAGCCACTACTGGCGGGTGTAGAGTCGTCGGGCGGCTCGAGCACTGCCTCGAGCAAGAGCCGGCTGCTCGACGACTCGCCGGCCGCCAGTGAGGCCGGGGCCTCGGGTATCCTCGAGTTCGCCGCGGCCGCCTCGAGATTCAAAAGCCGGCTGTCGGACGGCAAGCCCGAGGACATGATGCTGCTCGAGAAGCAGGGACGCAGCTCGCAGCGACAGCGCATGCAGGACGGCGGCGGTGCTGGGCATCATCACGTCGGCGCGGCTGGTGCCACTACCGCGTCGGGAGACGTCGCGACCAGGAGAGCTGGCAGTCTGCCGCCGAGCTCGCTGCCACGACCGCCCCGATCCCTCAAGTCCACCAACTCGAGATACTGCCGGTTGAGCGACTCCGAGACGAGGAAGAAGTCGGATCCAGGATTGGAGCCACAGCTGAAGGCCAACACGAGGGACTCGGGCAATTGCACGCTCGAGTACGGCCGCTTCGACGGGGCCAAGGTGCTCCGGCGCAAAAAGTCCTCCGAGTGCATAATGGGCGGCACGCAGAAGAAGGTGAACGAGTACGAGCGGCTCGGCGGCAGCGAGAAGAGCAACAGCTTGGAGATAAAGCACCGGGACAGCCAGGCGCGCTCGCTCATACCGCCACCCTCGCGACGCATGATGGCCGAGTACGGCCGGCTAAGCGACGGCGGCGCCAGTGCTTCCGACGCCAAGCAGCAGCCGAGGAAGTCGCACGAGTCCTCGGCCTCGTCGTCGCGCGGCCAGAGTACCGGCAGCATTATGAGCACCAAGAGCGAGGCTTCCACTGGCTCACTGCACCACCCGATCGTTGTCGTGCATCAACCCTCGTCCTCGCCCACCGCCACCACGATGATGCTCAAGCCCGGCAACAGGTCCATACCGCGGCCCAGCAACTACAGAATTCAATTTTGAGCCATATATATATGTTTGTATGTAACGAGGAATGTGTACAGAAGGATTGCTGCGTCGTTTGTCGCTCTGGGGATATGCGGAGAGGCCTTTGAGGATCGAATCTTTACGAGGTCGGTGAGTTGTTAAGGGTGAATTGGTCCCCCGGGGCGACGTGGCAATTGTAATATTTTCGAACGACGATAACGACGATGTTGATGAGTTGGTGTGTACGCCATAATAAACGGGATTCCCCGCGAGGAAGAACGATCAATTATGTATATGTTACGCGTACGCGTAATAGCCTTATGGTAAATAGCGTTGTATAGTATGACCTAGTCATTACCAAAGTAAAACTCGCAGCAAGGAAACGCGCACACAAGGCGTTGTTGGTTTTTTTGATGAATGAGAAACGAAAGGAAACTCGCATTCTTTTTTAATCGCTCACGACCGGTCAATAATATCATACGGAAGGTTTGTCGGCGATTGATAAAGTGCCTTCAATGTTTTTTTTTGTACAGTCGACGCCCGAGCGCGTCGATTGGATTTTTTGTAATTGGTTGGATCTTTCCCGGAAGTTTGTACGATGAGTAAACCTCACGCCATATCTGATATTGATTTTTTCAGAGATAAAGACTTCTGCTACGATCAATTTTCGATTGATGTAGTCGCTTTCGCTTTTTCATTTCTTCTTTTTCGTTATTCGTTGTATAATTTAAATAATCAAAACACTTGTCTTTTCCGATAGCTAACTATTGGCTGTGAATGTAAATTATTGTAATGTTACTTTACGCTACTTCTAGTTTGATACTTGCAAAGTAAATTGTAATATTTATTCTCAATAAGTTTTTTTTTCTCGTAATACGAGCGTTTTTAACTGTGTGAAAATTTGAATGTACAAAAAGCAAGCAGTTTTTACTCTCGACGAAAGTCAGTATCTGATATTTCGCTTGGTTTACTAAAGAATTCCGCGTTTATATCGCGGTACGTTTAATTAAGGTACAAAAGTAAGAATTTAAAATAATCGTGTCTAACTTGTCAATTATGAAATACTTTTTGTGCCTTACCCAATTACGCAAATGGAAACGTCGTTATTTTTGAAAAGAAACGTTACCTTTAAAAAATCTCGTAAATGAATTTCTATTCGATAAAATTGTTGTCGATAATGAAAAATACTGAGGAAAATCGCGATGATGCCTTGTAAATGATTTGAATCAAAATATGTATCGAAAACTCTGTATTTCGAGCCACATCACTGCACTCAACGAATTTTAGTATAGAATTTCTATAAGACTGAAAAAAAACTACAGGAAACAAAAACAGGTGCCGACAAAATGAGAAAAAGAGATAATATATAATCGATTGAATTTCAATTGTAATAATTTTCGAAAAAAAAAATGTTAAATGCTCATCGATGATAAACGAGTCACTTCGATATTCGACCGACGCCAAAGTATAAAAGAAAAAAATTCTTTTTTTCTAACTATTATCTATCAGGTAAAAAACAGATTGCTTTTAATATAATAACCGTATTTATTTTATCACGCTTGTGTTTAAAAGAAACGAAAGAACCGAAACACGAAATGGAAACTTATATATCAGATGTGTCATCTATTATATACGCCGTAGTTAGTAGGCGAAATACATGAAAATTCGCAAGATGTCTTAGTTATTAAGGAAAACTAATAAGAAAAAAAAACACAATGATAATAATTTTTATTGTGATGTAGCGTAGAGTCTTAGATAATTAGCAGCAAATTGGACCTAATTTTATTTCTATTTTATCTTTTCTTTTTTCTTTTTTTCTTATTACTACTTTAGGTTACTATTTGAGTTCTACCAGTGTGAATGAATATTATTATACGATTTTTAAATAA
Source organism: Torymus auratus (assembly GCA_900474315.1). Taxonomy (NCBI): domain Eukaryota; kingdom Metazoa; phylum Arthropoda; class Insecta; order Hymenoptera; family Torymidae; genus Torymus; species Torymus auratus. The sequence goes on from UXGD01003708.1 coordinate 15,850, forward strand.
GTCGTAAAACGAACGAAAAAAAAATCAATAATGAAAAAGAACTATGTAAGCGTTGAAGACTTATATGTTGTTTTGCGAAACGCACTAGGTGATCCACGTTGATAGTCTTGCATTTGCTTTTTTACCTCGAACAAATGAAAAAGAAAAATCTCATATTCAAACGAAAAGAAAAAACGAAAAAACTTTGCACTAGTTGTTCGTCGACAACTTTATGTTGGTTGTGTTGTAACAGCTGACTTAGAGCGATTTCTTCTTTTTACTTTTTTTTTTATTTTCTCGATGCATTTCGTTTGACGAACTGCACTTTTTACCTGCAATACGCTTGTATTTTTTTTAGATACTTTAAGTTCTGAATTGCAATCTCACGCGTTTTTTTTTTTTTTGTTTTTTAAATTAGATTAAATTATTACCGTTTTTTAATTACAATTTTTTTAATTACGCTTTTTTTTAAATTATTTTTAAATTATTATCTCGGACTACCAGATTTTTGCTGGTAGCAACGTTAAACGAACAATACAATTTGACTTATTTTTTCTCTCTTTTTAGTAGTATTTAATTTTACACGCGACAAACGATTGCGCTTTCGTTTATTTATTTTTTAAAAAGCGCAATCGCGAAACAAAAACCGTTTTCTCGCAAAAGGCTGTTATTTCACAGTCATCCATAAAGATGATTGTACGACGAATTCCCCGATGTAAACCACATTGTGATGTGTAGCTCTTAAAGTTTTTTTATTTATATCTCGTTTTTTTCTAATCGTGCGAAAAAAAAACCAAATATCCGGTCTGTGTAGAAACTTGTATAATCGGTTCTTCTATTTTCTCCTTTTACTATTTTTGTTGTTTCTACTTTTATCCTTCATAACGTATATGCAAGAATACCAAAATGCACGGAGAAAGGAAGCTTCCGTTTCGATTCATGAACCGTCATATCTACGCCAAAAAAATGGAGTAAATCCATGTCATTTTTTTACTAGTAAGTTTTTATAGCGCTATAAGAACTTTTTCTTTTTTTTTTTTAATCGAACGTCGAAACATTTGAATTGTAAAATAAAAACATTCCCTGTGTATTATAGCTACGTATGGTATTTACGTATCTCTCTAAATTAAGTTTATACATTTCGAAATCGAAATTAAGCAAGGAATGAATAATACACTTTGGAACAAACGACACGCAGTACAAAAGTCGCAATTCTTTTGTACAAAACGAAGGCTTTTTAAATTGTTCTCTCTTATACCTTTCTTCTTACCAAAAAAAACGAACGAAAGCAGTGATATAGATAAGTAATGATATCGCAAGCGCGAAGCTTCCGCTTTTTCAGTGCCTGCGTTCACCAAAGATGCGTCTCCCTCGTAATAATGTATTTGTGTAATAACGCTGTACCCTTAGCCGTCTCCATTTTACTCATCCCTACTTCCTCCATCCTTCCCCCCACCCCGCCTCCTTTTGGGGCCTATACGTCGTATCCAAATATTGTTCCTATAATATTTTCGCGCTTTACGCGTATAGCGCGCCCGCCGAAATGAATTGTCTCGTATTAATATGTGTTTAATAATGCGTACCCTCTCGCCGTACGCGCGAGAGGCGTATTCATCTCGGGAATCTCGTCCGCGCGCGAATTCCCGATGACAAAAGGCATGTGGGGCGCGGCGACGTCGTATCGCGTATACTTATATATATGCGCGCGGCGCCGCCACGCTCGTCGTTTGCTCTCTATTTTTGATACAGCCGCTACACTGAAAGCACACAATATTGTTCGCGCACGCGGCGAATCTTTTGTTTTACTTTTCGTTTTTTCGTAATTTAATTATGATCTTCCGAAAATATGCTGAAAGTGATATATCGCTCGGCCGGGATCTGACGAGGTTTTGCGGAAGGATGAAATATGGCTGATTAGCGTGATCGCACTGTAGATAACATTAATGAGGCTTTTTCGGCTTATGTTCAACATTTTCCTTCGCGCCGGCGAAGGAAACGTGTTGGATCTGCTAAAAGTAATAAAAAATAGAAGAAAAAAAATGTCACGCGACTTATATATAGGCCCGTTCATTTAACAAAGGCTTCGTTGCAAAAAGATAAGGAAAAATTGTTTACAACATGTAAACAACTTTTTGCTACGATCTTTTTTTTCGCAATGCTCGAAACATCGCGGCAGCGGCTTCGGCACTCTTATCTTCTCGAGACAGAGAAAAATTTGCATGTAAAAAAAAACACGCTAACAGCCTCATATTTTTGTTCTTCCAAACTCGCGCGGTTCTGTTCCCGCGGGCGCCTGAGCTGCGTTCGCGCGAACAGAGCCCGGTTCTGGTCCTTTTCCACTCGTCCTCGGCGATCGAGGACTGAGCGCAGAAAAGGCACACAACGTATAATGACACGAGCGAACGAGTCGTCGGCTAGAAAATAGACAGAGTAAGCGAGCATCGAGAGTTAAAATAAAACAAACAAACAAAAAAAAAACTATTTTTTTCACACATGAAGAAGCTCTAGTGTATAATCGTATGCGGGCTTTTTACTAACCGAAAAAAAATTAACGCTTGTCCCGGATTGTGGGATAAGCGAAAGCTTTGTATACAGATTTAAAAAAACATTGGTAGTTGGCTGATTTTCAGTGGAAAAGTATGAAATAAAAACTGTTGTAATCAAATCTCTTGTTTTTTATTTATTTGAACAGCCCGTGACTAATCCACAGGTTCTTTATTGATTGTATTGTATACTCGCTACCAATTTTAAACAAGGTCAAATGCATATTGTTATATTGAGTGATAAAATAATTCATGTTTGACACTTTGACTTGCATTGATTTGATTCGTTATTTTTATGCTTTATAATTCATTATCAATATTTTTGCATCGTGTTTTTCTTAGATAACACATTTTATTAGACATACCAGCTCTAAATAGACATATGTATACAATGATAAAACTTCTAAATGATAAAGCGTTTTTTATTAAGTACAAGTTACAGTCAGTTTGTTAGTTCATGCTTATTTAAAAACCTTCAGAATGAAATCGACGTGATATGCAAAATCATTCTACAAAAATGATAATGTACAAAAATAATACTCATTAAAAACATAGTATTTACAACATTGTAAATATAGGACGTATTTACAAAATTATTTACTTTTTTCGATTTCTATAAATTTGAGGTGGACAGGTTCAAACGGTCGGAGCACTAAGTCTGCTATTAAAGTTACATCTGCAAGTGGATTAACTGGCTCGAGGTGAAAGTGGTGGAGAATTGGGCCAATCAGCGACTTTAACTCGTTCATAGCAAACTTTTGACCTGAAATTACGCAAATCATTAAAACACATAAATTACTTGCCGGTGCTGTTTTATCGGTGTTTTAACGTTATTTAGAGGAGAGTTCCACACTCGTGGCCAGCGCCTAAAGCCGGCCATCACGCGTTTCTCGCACTTGAAGATATGTGACGGCTTCGGACAACTATAGTTGTCTAATATATATAGTGAGATGTAAAATGTCATTTTATTCAAAATATTTCGTGTCCGATATCTTAAATACGAAATTTACAAATGAATGTTACATGAGCAAGAATAAG
>UXGD01003709.1:0-19408 GCA_900474315.1 Torymus auratus
CCCGGGGTTGAGTTGAGTTCACGTATGCGCCTGATCTCTGGTGGCTACTTACACTACTATGATTGCGCTGAGTGCATGAGTACAAAAAAGTAGTCGCGACTGCGGGTTTCGCTCGAGAGTCTCGCTCAATCTATTCCGCATTGTACCTCAAAAAAAAACCGTTTGTTGATGGCCGTACAGCTAAGCTGGTGCCACTAATCACAAAGAAGAAGAAAAAGGTGTGTAGGCGTACGGGCTACTGTTGTACTTACTCCACTGGCCGCGGGAAATTGATTTTAGGCAGAGTCGTGGTAGCTTTTTGCTGCCAACGATCAGGGTTTCACGGAAGTCTCAATGGGTCGGGTAACGTGCAAAGGTGTGGAGGTTGGTTGGCAGTGTATGATGGAAAAAACTGTTTTTAAGTAGAGTAGGTTCGGTTGAGCCGGAGCCGGAGAACGGTCTGGGAGAACTCGAGCAGGAAAACAATGCGAATAGGTTGTATAGGTATCGGCTGTTGTTACGTTCCGCGTGGCGGTGGTCGCGTCAGCTTTAATGACGTGAGGGCTTTCCCGGGCGAAAAGCTGAATAACCGTGGAACTAATTTTGCCGTACGAATGAAGAAAGACGCTAGCTACAAGAGGTAGTTATGGCTTTTTTTAATTTGTACGGTAGAATTGACATGGTCGTTACGAGAATAGTGTTTCGATGTTCTAAAATGTTTGGGTAATACTAAAGTACAGAGCTATTTTTTTGGACCGGCGTGTAGAAGAGTATTATTCAGTTCGTTAGTTTGAAACAAAATACATTTAATTATTGAAGGATGATAAAAATTAGAAGACGGAAAATAGCAATCGTATATTTAAAGGATGCATTATGTCACATAGCAAACAGTTACGACTTATTACTTACGAATACTATATTTGCTTATCTAGAATTATTTAATAATTATCTTTGTTCAAAAGAATGAACAAATTTTACAAAGTCTTTTCGTAAAGTCCATTGACTTATGAAGATTAAAATGTAATTCACGAAATTCATATTTGATGGGGGTATTAACTTCAAACGTAAAGAAAAAATATACATTTGTTATTTCCCTATTATTAATAATCGTAAAAGAAATATAAACATTATGTCATAGGAATAATTTTTATCCTCGTAAAAAACGTAAACAAATTTTATTTTATACAGCGTCAGAGTTGAACAACTTATAATGCTAATTAGTTACTTGGATCCCGCGCAAAAAGAGTAATCGAAACCTTATTTCAAAAGAGCAACGTACCGCATTCTATCGAATTGCAAAGTAGGTAAGCAGATCGTTTTTTTTTTTTTTTTTTTTTTTTTATGAATGGCCATTGATCGGCTAACTTGCTATTCTCGAATATCGTTGACAAACGATATTTCATTAATATGTGTAAAAATATATTTGGGCCGTCGTAAGGACTTACGTTGACTGTAGTAAAACTTGGAAAGAATTCGATTGACGTTCACCCGTATATACGCGCAGGCATATATAGGTATCTATATACAATAACACAACACAAAGTTTATGGCTTTTCCACACCGCGAGGCTTCTATTGCTGCTCGAACATTGAATAACATGGCAACGGTCAAGGTTATTAAAGGGGAAGATACTCCGAGATATTCGAGCGCGTTTACTAACTTTTTTTTGGGGAGGGAAATATAATGCCGGCTGTCGTAGAAATTTCTTTTAACTAGGTCAAACGTATGGATGATAATGAACGTTCGCGAAAATTGTTGTTGGGATGTATGTTTGGGATCGTTCTGCAGGAACTATATACCTAACTATATAGTCCAATACTATATACCTAAAAGAATATGTGAAGCCAGCATTAAATTATGAAACTATGTTTCTCTATTTTTTAGATGCTTCAAGGAATAATTTAAAATAACTTTTTCCATCAAAATAAAATTTCAATAAAGTAAACATTATTTATAGACAAACTTTCTGAATACTTTTTATACAAGTACTTTAATAAATAGTTCCGAGCCTCGTACTTAAGTACTGTTCAGCGTACGTTATATTATTTTTAAAAAAGTTAATTTTTTTTTTTTTTTTAATAATAATTTAATAGATACCTAAGAAAAAATAACAAGCCATCAAAGACAACATCGTATTGATAACTACTCCCTACATACGAAGTTACCTACGCAAGTGTGAACCGCACCTAAAGCTCTCACTGTCTCACTCATCGCGCCCGCGTTCGAAAAATCGGCCCGCAGCCCATAGCGCAACACACGGATCGTCGACATCGTTGTCGCGCGCATATACTTACAGCGGGGAGTCAAAACAAAACTCGCTCCTCTCTCTCTCTCTTATACAAACATCGCCATCCGCCGTCAGAAGAACATCATCGCGCGCTTATCGCACCTTTAGCGCTTTACTTATTTTTGTTTCAAGATTATCAGCGGCGGTATTGCAAGCCACCGAAGACGTCGTCGGCGACGAGGAGCAACGGCGGCAGCGGAGAGTCGCCAGGCCGCCTAGCGTAGTAGTCCCCACACACACACATACACACGTATACGTAGAAGCGTGTGTGTGTGCGTGCGCAAAGTGGCGGCGGCAGCGGCGGCGGAGAGTAAAAATGGCGTCCGATAACGAAGCCTCCTGCGTGACTGACCCAAATTTCGCGGTGATCTGCTCGTTCCTCGAGTGCTTCGGCAAGAGCTGCGGCCTCGAGTACCCAGACATCGCCCGGCTCCAGGAGATGCTCGAGAACGTCCAGGAAGGTCAGTCGCCCTGCCCCACTCTACTCTTTCTGTCTCTCTCTCTCGTGCGCGCGCGGGCTCCAGACCGCCTCTCCTTCTTGCGCGCGCGGCGCCCCTCTCTCTTTCTCTGTCTCTGTCTTTCTTGCGCGGCACACACACGCCTGTCTAACTCATATGTATAACGCGGGACCCGTGTCCTTCTGCGCGGCGCCTTTTCGCACACCCCCGCAGCTTCCTTTCTTGTTTCTTTCCCGCGCCAGCTCTTTTCTTCCGTTAATGCATGCTTCTCTTTTTCTCTCTCTCACACACACATGCACACGCTTTCGCTTGCTCTGTTTGCCTTCCCTCTTATACCCCTGTCTCTGTCTCTCTCGATCTCTTCGTGCATGATGATGGCTGTGTAACGCGCGTATATACGGCCGCGTATGGTTCGGTTTCCTTTGCGCGCTCCCGCTCAGCTATCATCGCCTCCCTTTCTTCCTCCCTGCATTCTCTCCCGCGCTCTTTTTTCCTCTCTCAGTTTTCCAATGCCGCGAGCGCGCGCTTGTTGCTCTCCGTCTGTTTTTTCTCTCTTCCATCTCCCTCTCTATACTTACAACACTATATACCTACACACACGCCTGCTGCTGCTACTGCCGCCGCCCCGGCAGCAGCATCGGTGGCTTTTTTCACCTTCGACTGCGCGTAGGCGTTTTTCGTCTTGTCTCTCACTCTCATGCTTGCGTGTTGTTATTTTGTCGTCCGCGACCTTTAGTCAATTTGCCACTCTTTCTACAAGTATCTCTTCCCCGTCGCGGGCACGCAGAACGAGGCCCCGCCGGCACGTGACAGCGGCTGGAAAAGCTCCAGCTTAGCGTTGTAGTATGCTTTTCTCTCTCTCACTCTCTCGGGCTTCTCTGTTTGTTTTTTGTATTTGCGGCGTGCAATCTTTTATTTCCGATTGCGTTTCGTGCCCGAGGTAGAAGAGGACAGAAGAGATGGAGATTGAAATGTGCTGAATGATAGAGGGAGGGGATGAAGTTTTTAATTATTGATGATTGGATGGGCTTGTAATCAGCTGAGAAGCAATTGTTTACATTGCATAATTTATTTACTATTATGATTGATAGTTCAAGTAGTCGAGATAATAGTTTAATTTAATAGTTTGAAGTATCTGTGACTAAAAAAAGCATTTTTATTTTATAAATAATGTTTGTTTATTATACTTGATAACTGCAACTGTATTTAATTACGATTTATGAAAGTAAAATTAATATTATTAATTTAGTTCTTTAGAGAAATAATTTATCTCATTATTTATGTTATATTCAGTATAGATAGATGCTTTATAAATAATTGAAAGTTTGTAAAGGAATATTTATATTATTCTATTGTATAAAATATGAACATTTAAAAAAAAAAACATTGCTACAAAAAAGTCTTATGTATAATCTCGTGTATCTTTATCTAGTAAATATATAATGAGTTTTATTATCCTTTAACTCTTCCTTACTTCATACGATAGTTTGTAATGCTCATGCCACATAGCACATATTTGAATTAATATGTAATTTTTTTGTTATTTTAGTATCACAAGAATTAATAGATGTACACATAAAATTGCTCCGAAAGGCAAGAAAAAGCGTTAACCCAGAGAAATGGGAAAAAGCACTTGTCAAATTCTGCCACACATATTCCAACCAAGATGGTTGGGAACTAGAGAGAATTGGATACAAGAAAGCACGTGTAGCTGTAAAGCTACGATTACTCAAGGTAAAATTTGTTATGTATTCTAACATTAAACAACATTAAATATTATTGAAATCTGATTCATGTGAATAAATTAAACTAATTACTTTTATGGTTACAGGCTCTTTTAGAAGCACAGTTTGACTTAAATCAAAAATTCAAAAATGAAGTAAACAAACTTACAGCCAGTGAATTGCGTTTGGAACCTTTAGGTCGTGATAAGTCTGGACTAGCTTACTGGTGCCAGCTAGACGAAGAGTGCAACATTCGAGTCTATCGTGAAGATTTGGATGAAGAAAACTGGGAATTGATTGCTAAGTAAGTATTGTATTCCTTATTTTATTTTCAAATTAATTATCAACAGGGAGTGTAATTGCATTATATTCTTCCAGATCCCGTGATGAAGTGGTTTCTTTAATAAACACTTTAACAGATGGTGAAATTGGTGCTATACCTATAAGTGAGGATAGTAATAGCCTTGAAATAGCGGAAAAACCAACGATTGACACAGGTCAGGAAGAAGCACCTAACGCCGTGAATGGTGATGCCACGGAAGCTGAAAAACTTGAAAAAGTTGAAAACGAATTCACTAAGAAAGACGCTGTCAATGAGGAACCAGCCAAAACGAACAATGTTGATAAAAAACAAGTAGACGAAGACGAGGAAGACGAAGAGGAAGACGACGAGGAAGAAGAAGACGAGGAGGAAGACGAAGAAGAAGACGAAGAGGAGGAGGAAGAGGAAGAAGACGAAGACGAAGAGGAAGAGGAAGAAGAAAGTGAAGAAGAAGAGCAGCCAGTGAAAAAAGAAACTAGTAAAGAAACCGTGATCACTGTGAAGCCAGTTGAGCCCTTGAAAGTTGAGAATGTTGTCGAGAAAGTGGAAGCAACACCGAAGATAGAAGAACCAGCAAAGCTGCAGGAGAAGCCAAAACTAATCGTCGAGCCTGCTCACGTGGCAACGATACAAAAGGATGAAAAGCCGTCTGTCGTTGTCGAAGCACTGCCGTTTAAGAGAATAGAGGCGGACGAAATGAAGGTCGAACAAAAGAGTGTCGTTATGCCCGTGAAGAATGGCGTGACAATGGACGGCGCTATTGGTGGCCCCAAGTCCATTGAAACACCTGTCATTACTACCTCACCCCTCAAGCTCGTCAATATTGCCGACCTGAAGCAGCAACCGGAGAAAAAAATTGACATACCAGGTAAGAACAACTTTTCATTTTCATTTTTAAAATTGACCTTCTTAAATCTGATTTAACAAATCTTTTCTTATATTGTTTATAATGATGGTAATTAAAACGTAACGGTAACATTATATAAACTTTATTTTGATTTTTTTAATTAAAATTTTAAAAGCTACTTAAAAGTAGATATATGGCCAAAAAAAAAAGAATTTCCTAAAAAAATACTTTTTCTATATAAAATACGACAATTTCGTCATCTAACAAACGCGAGCTGCTTCCGAAGTATAAAAATCGCATTTAAAGAAAACGACGACGCATCGCCTCGTCCCTCGTTCACTCACTCACCATTGTTTACAACGCCTTCTCCCCTCTTATCTATTCAGGCAAAGTACCGGTGATAAACAATCTTCCGTACGCGACGACGATAGAGCCGAGCTCGGGTGGTCACAACAAGCTGCCGATCAAACCGATCGACCAGCTCGCAGCGAACCTCGTGCGGCTGCAGGCGGAAAAGCTGGAAAAGCCGGCGGGTAAGCTGGAGAAGATCGCTGAGAGTTTGGCCAAGGGACAGGTGGGCATGCACAGCAGTAGCAGCAGTAGCATCTTGTCGAACGGCATCGAGGAAGACTTGCGATTGCAGCAGCAACAGCAGAGGATTCATCAGAGAGGTATGGATCTGTCGACATCTCCGAGAGGATGGGAAGCGGCTGCTGTCAGTGATCTGAGCGCTGGTAATGTTAATGTAAGGCCAGTGGATTTCTCCGGAATGGATCTGTCTAGTCGGAAAGTGGCTAAAGAACTGCCCGCGCCGGCTAATTACAGGCCGCAGGATTACCTGCACCAGCAGCATAGGGAGATGGATTTGAGTACGAGAAAGGCTCCCGTCAAGATGCATCCTAATCTGGTATGTTTGCTGAATTTTTAAGTTAAAAACTTCAATTGTAGATAATTTTTTCATAAGTATCAAGTGAACGATTAAACGAATCTTTTTTTTTATCCTCTTAAGAAAAATCAATTTTTCACCATACCCTGGCCAAAAATTCTACTTTCGGCCACTCACGGCTCAGAAACACGAATGCGATATTTTCGGCCCGGATATGATGAAAATTGACAAAAAATATTTTCCTTCCTAGATGCGTAATATACTTTATTTGAACAACTAATTTGATATTTTTTATTAATACAAATTTCAGAGAAATGTTTAAGAATTAAAATACTTTTGATTGATCAAATTTTTTATTCTTACTGTTATTATAACTTAGAGACTTAAGAACCTTCTAAAAATATTACTTATTTGTTTATTATTTATATTTTAATATTTAATTTAGAAGTTTTTTATAAAAATCCAAAAGTTGTTGTATAGATTAGGTTTAATATGTTCATAATTTTCCATCAACTGTAATTAAAAAATATTCACAGGCTGCTGCTTACGATCCTGCCTATGATGCACGCACGGTAATGATGCGCAACCACGCTATGGTCGCTGATTTGAGCAAGCGACAGCTGCCGTACTCCGCTTACGAGCTACCCGCAGGCACGACTGCGTCCTATCATCCGTCGAGGCATCCCAAGGACGTCGAACCCCAGCAACAGCGACTTCCTGGTTATGCTATGCTGCCCGATCCAAGCAAACTCGCTGCTCTTCGAGTAGCCGGTGCACACGGGAAGCGTCCCCTTGAAGTTGATAGTTTGCAGGCTGCTGACGTCATGCTCAAGCGAATGCGCGCCGACGTGATACCCATCAGGGGTAATATAGACCCAACAAAACTACACCAGCAGCAGTTGAGGCCCGACTGGCGGGATGAAGTGGGCGAGGCGATCGAAGAGCCGGTGATGATGGTTCATGGCGAGGGCTCAGGTAGCGACTGTGACGCTGTCAACCCCATAGTGGGCGAGGCTATTGAGGAACCCGTAATGTTTTTTTACGGCCAAGGCTCAGGTGCCGAATGCGAGACGGGTAATCCCACCGACGAAACGTCTTCAGATAACAAGGAGGAGCAGACAGCTGATAAAGAGGTCCTCGAGGCCGGCGAAGCTTCCAGTTCGGATTTAAAAAGCCCCAATAAGCTCAAGTACAAGTTGGGTGTGCAGGTATTTGCGCCAATGAGTGGAATCGCCAGTCCTGCGAAGAGATTGTCGCGATGGGATGTTGGTGCTCCCGATGAAAAATCAGACATATTATCTCAGAAACATCAGGAAAACGACGAGACGACGACAACGTCGCCGCCTAAATTTTTTTTCGGGCCGAACTGTGTGTCTTACGGTGCGACGAAGGCCAAGGAAGCTTCCGCAGCACTGCAACAAGATCTTGATTCTAACAGAATAAACGAGGAGGACAATAATAGACTGACGGCTACAGAAGACGAGGATAAAGCGGAAGAGAACACGACGGATGAGATATGCGAAAAAATGGTTCCTATGCACGTAGAGGAGAAACAAGAGAAAGAGGAGAAAGAGCAAGTGGCAGAGTCGACGAAAAAGAGCAGTGAGGCAAAAGAAGAAAAAGATAAAGAAGTTAAAAGTGTTTTGAACTGCACCGTCGAGACGGATGTTCAAAATGATATATGTGATACGAGTGATGATAAAATCGATGAACAAGTTAAAATGGACATAGGAGAAAGATCAATGGAGACATCTACTACACTACTAGAAACAGCTGCTGAGGCTGAAACATCAGAGGAGACTGAACCAAAAATGGACGTGGAAACTGTACAGCCAATTGAGGATATAGTTGCAGAAGAACTAAGTGAATTAAACACGAAACACAGTGCAACAAATGAATTTCAAGATGAAGCCTTATTAGATATACGAAATTCTGATGAATCGAGTGAAAAAGAATCTTCGTCTAATGTCGAGAAATCCTCGTCAAATATCGTGGAAATCACGTCCGATGTCGAGAAATCCGTCTTGAAAGTCGGGGAATTCTCGTCGACTGCCGAGGAATCCTCGTCGAATGCTGAGGAACCTTCGACGAATACCGAAAAACCCTCGTCGAATATTGTGTTATCGTCGTCGAATGTCATGGAACTCTCTCCAAATGTTCAGGAATCCTCGTCGACTGTCAAGGAATCTTCATCGAATACCGAAAAGCCGTCGTCGAATGTTGAAAAAATCTCGTTAAATGCCGAGGAACCTTCGTCAAATGTCGCGGATTCCTTGTCGAATGTTGAAGAGACCTCCGAGAATGTCGAGGAACCCTCGTCAAATGTCGTGGATTCCTTGTCAAATATTGAAGAAACCTCCGTAAATGTCGAGGAACCTTCGGCAAATGTCGCGGATTCCTTGTCGAATGTTGAAGAGACCTCCGAGAATGTCGAGGAACCCTCGTCCAATGTCGTGGATTCCTTGTCGAATGTTGAGAAGATCTCCAAGAATGTTGAGGATCCCTTGTCAAATGTCGCGGATTCCTTGTCGAATGTTGAGATGTCCGAGAATGTTGAGGAACCCTCGTCTAATGTCGTGAATTCCTTGTCGAATGTTGAGGCGACCTCCGAGAATGTCGAGGAACCCTCATACGTCGAGGAATCCTCGTCGAATGTTGAGGAACCATTTTCAAATGTCGAGGAACCGTCGTTGAACCTTGGAGAACCTTCGACCGAAGCTGAGAAAGAAGTTGAGAACAGCAAATATGAATCTGGCGAGGAAAAAATTTTCGAGGCGCAAGACGATTTCGAGGAGGACAAGGACGAGGAAACAGTTGACAAACTCTTAGATGATCTAGAGGCTGAAACAGCTGATATTGATGTACCCATTCGGAAATCTGAAACCTCTAAAGAAAAAGCGTCCGAATCAATATTAAAGATGGACGAAGAAACTGGCGAATTCGAAGATGATTTATTGGAAGAGCCAAGAGAGCTGACAATCCCAGTAAGTGTGTCAGAAGAAATGGAAGCCGATGTCCCGGAAAATTCTCTCGAAGATAAAGCTAAATCGTCGCAACTAAATGAAAATCAATTCGAACCTACCAAAAACCCTGTTCTTGCAGCGACAAAGTTCGCTGATGACATTGACAGTCTTGAAGCAGAATTGCTGGGAGAATCGTCAAAAGAGCCGATAAGAAACCTGGACGACATATGCGATGAACCTGTTGGCGATCTCGAAGACGAACTTGGTAAAACTTTGGCTGCTATAGAAGGTGGGGAGCAACTGGATGAACTAGAAGTTGGAAAGAGCACTGAAAAGCCACAAGAAGAATTCAAAGACGATTTAGAAGCTGAACTAGCGAAAATCGAAGACAGTGGGGAAAATAGTCCAGATAATGTTGAAGCAGCGCTAAGCAATTTGAGCGGAGGTGCCGACAAACCTCTCGAAAAATTAGCAAATGAACTTGGTGATAATCTAATACCGGCTGTGAGCTGCATAAGTAGCAAGCCTCAAGTAGACGATAATGATAGTAGTAATATGTTTGACGATGACCTTATTAATACAAAAGAACAAACAGAGTCGATAACAAATCTTTTATCGACTTTAGAAGAAGATGACGAGAACGACGACGAAGAACAAAAAATGGAAGAAAGTTTTAATGCTCCAGAATCGAATCTCCTTAGTAGTTTTAGCAAAGATAAAAGTACCGCATTGGAACAACCAAATGCGAGTGTTTCAAGCTCAATCAATAAACATGAAGTCATTGAACTAAAAGGAGAAACGGAAACTCGTTTGAGCACGGAATCTTCATTTTTGGAAGAATCAAACATACTAAATACTACAGAAAAGTCATTCTATTCTGAATTAGAAGCTACTGTCAAAATGGACGAAACTTTCTTAAGTGGTAATACATCTAAACTAGAAGATTCGACAAGATTATCAGTTTCTCTAAAACCAGAAGAAGAAAATGTCGATGAAAGTCTTTCAAGTCAAGAGATGTCCGAAAATGTTCCTCCAGAAACACAACGAATAACCATCCTGGATAATAAAATTAATGACAAAGAAATGGTTGATGCAAAACTAGCAGAATCTGACGATATCGAGCAAGTACCAGGGGTAAAGAACGAAATATCGGATTTGACGGAAGAAAATGTCGCGCTGCAGAACGCAGAAATTCAGCTGAGTGACGTCATAGCGGAAGGTGTAGGTAGTAAAAAATCTGAAGAAGATGCATCTAGTCTAACGGTGGAGTGTGCTAGTAGTATACGCGAAGATGAAGAAAGCTTACTTACAGACGTGAATGATCCAATGATAACAGATGATAAATCTTCGATTTGCGATTCTACTAAAGACGATGAATTCGAAGCACCCCTTGATATTCTAATGGATGAAAAGACGTTCAGTGATGATGACAAGATTGAAGATCTTTCTGGAGCTCTATCAAAGGAAGAAGTCAATGAGCTTGGAAGTAAAAGTAATGATCTACTCATACCCGAAGGACCGAGTTCAAAGAGTTCCGAAATTGTTGCAGCAGACGAAAGTTCTTTAGAAGAAGGCGAGGTTATTCGAAGTAAACTCGAAAGTAAAAGTACTGATCTACTCATACCCGAAGGACCGAGTTCAAAGAGTTCAGAAATTGTTGCAGCAGACGAAAGTTCTTTAGAAGAAGGCGAGGTTATTCAAAGTAAACTCGGAAGTGAAAGTACTGATCTGCTTATACCAGAAGAACCGATTTCAAAGACTTCTGAAATCACTGCAACAGACGAAAGTTCTTTAGAAGAAGGTGAGATTATTGATAGCAAAGAAGGGAGTGAAGCATCGAGTGAAAAAGAAGCTCTGCCTATAGAAAAAGAAGACGAAAAATTAGATGTTCAAAATATAGAAACTAATGAGCAAGAAGATGTAAAAGATGAGGAAGAAACAGAAGTACCGCCAGCTACTGCAGCAACAGAAAATATCAATGAAGAAGAAAAACCAGAAGAAGATACTAGTAGAATATCTATTGCATCGGAAAGTAAAGAACCAGAAAGTGAGAGTGATACTAAAGGGGAGTCGGGATATAAATCGTTGGTTCCCAACTATGATTCAAGTGATTCCAACGAAGCGGAGAAGGACGATGTATTCGATGACAGTGAAAATACCGAAGCCCTCAGCATTACAGACTCATCCAAGATAGAGACCAAAGATGGGGCCGAAACCGAAAAATCAGACGTCGCTGTAGATAATACCGAAGTAAAAGAAATTTCAGAAGTTCCTATATTAGATATTGAAAAGAATAAGGCTGTTCAATCAGTGGCTAAATTAGAAGATGTTTCTGTATTAGAAGATAAAAATGATGAAAAGCAAAAAGAAAATCTTGAAATAATCATTAGGAAAGATAATGAAAACATAGAGGAAGCGATAGAAAAAGAATCGGATGAAGTAGATAAAGCTCAAGTACAAGTTGAAGAGGAAATACTACAGAAAAAAAGTGCTTCTTTAGAGTCATCAAAAGATACTATAGAAGAAAAGATTAAAGCTGTGGCCGAAGATTCGCCAATAGTCAAAGAACAACAAAAAGAGAATGCTGTAGACGCACTATGTAAAAACGAGCACGACTTAGAATCGAAACTGGTTAATCACGAAAAAGAAGGAGAAACTGAAAACAAAGTTGTCAGTAGTAGTTCTGAAGAAGTTGAAAATAAGGGAATTGAGTCTGTTCTTGAAAAGCTAGATCAGAATGAAGTAATGCAAGATGAAAATGAAGAAAATGATACCCTAGTAACCGAAACTATCAAAATTACTGCTGAACATGAAAGTGCAAAATCCTTTCTCGATGACAAGTTCAATGCTAAGTTTGGCGAGGAAAATAAAGTCATTCAAATGTCTAAAAAGCGCAAGGAGGAAACGAACGATCTTTTGAATAACGCTATGTACGATAATCAACAAATCAACGAATTTATACCCAAGAATAGAGTAGTATCTGCGTACCAAATGGAAATGCCTAATAATTCCATGATATTAGAGAATAAATTTGATAATTACAAGTATAATGAGAAGGCCTACTCTCCAAATTATATGGAAACGAATGAAATGAAGCATGGAAATTTGTTCAGGAAAGAAGCAGAGGGAAAATTCTGCGTGAATACGGCAGTGTTCAATGAGAAAGTCGGTAAGGATGAAGGCATTGACACCGATAGTGAGTGTAGGAAAGAAAGGATAAAAAGAATTTCCACGTCAGAACTGGAAGATTTACCACCTGCGAAGTGTAAGCCTTCGGATGTTGGTGAGATTTGGCCCGAAACGTCAAAAGAACTTCCAATGGAAACTGAGGTAATACCAGAAGTCTGTCTCTTAAAAAAAGACATTAGTCAGGAAAATAAACCTATTGAAGCACTCCAAGAGAAAGAAAGTGCAGAAGAACAAAAGTTCGAATCTAAATACGAAGTCCCTGATGCTCAAAGTAGTGCGATCGTTGAAGAACATGAACGAAGTGAGCAAGATGACGTGATATTAGACGAACCGAAAATTATTGAGAAAGTTAATGCGATAGCAGAAGAGGAACAATTAGAGTCAGCTACATCTGAAGAACAAACAGAGCTAGAGCCGTCTGAGGAACAGTCGGTCGAAAGTGCAGAGACTGAAGATACAAGTGACGCAATTGTTGAAGAGTTGCCTCTGGACAAACCAAGAGAAGGAATAGCCTCTGAAGCTCCAACATCAGATGTACAAGAAGAAAAATCATTGGATGTAATGCAACTATCGAAACCAGAAATTCGCGGTAAAGAACCTTTAGTGGTAAGCAAACCAATTGACCAAACAAACTCTAATATAGAAAAACTGGACAGTGAAATACCTGTGGCTAAAGCTCCAATTGAACCTGAAACTATTGTGGAACTAGAAAAACCTGTAGAAAATATTTTTGTACATGAATCTGTGGAATCTCAACTTAAACCTATAATGGCATTGGAAAAAACAGTAGAAAGTGTTTCCTCACAGGAGTCTGTGAAATCTAAAGCTGAGATTATGCCGGAAACAGAAAAACCAGTAGAAAGTGTTTTTTCACAAAAACCTGTGGAATCTCAATCAGAACCAGAGCAGGTAAGACCACTGCAAGAGTCAGAAATTCAGGTAGAGAAAGAATCAGAGGCACCTGTAGCGGAGGAGCCGATGCAGCCCGAGGTAATTCAAGAAAAACCCCCGAGTGCGCCTCCTCCGACTGAAGCACTTCTACCTGCAGTTGAACCTCGACAAGAAGCAATGCAATCGAGTGAACCACCAGCTGAATTTCCTGTCTCTTCAGAGAAGTCTCAGGAGGAGATGCAGATATCCGAGACCCCCGCTGGAAAGGTTATCGCACCACTATCAGTCACGGCAGAAAAATCTGCCGTCCAAGAGAAAATTTCACAACCCCGAACTGAGCCGCTTGCGACCGTGGACGAAGCGATGCTTGCTCTCGAGGACGACGAGCAGCACTCAGACGACTCAATGGGCTGCGACAACGACGAGAGCATGTTCGATGCGCCGCCGTGTGACGAGATCGATCCTCTCGCCGATTCGGAGCCCGAACTCGAGAAAGCTGTCGAGGAAGTACCGGAAGTACCTATTAACGTCGGCAGCATTCGCGTCAAGACAGTATCAGAACTCGTCGGCGCCAGCGGTGGCTGGAAGTTAGACTCCACGATGGATCCCCCAGCTCCAGAAGCAGCAGTTGCGACTACTGCTGAACAACAGGCAGCTAGCAGAGTCACGAGAGCGTCACGTAAGCGGCGTAATAGTGCTCAGGACTCGAATTCTGAGGACGTGGTAAGTGCAACAAGGACGCAGACTGATGAGGATGAAGCGACCGCTGGTAAGAGAATGAGACTTAGAGGCAAGAGAGCTCCAGATGTGCAGCTCAGAAAGAGCGTGGAGAAGAGCAGAAAGATCAGTGTCAGTTCGGAAGATGATAGTAAGAGACTAACGGACGTTGTTACGGTTGACGAGGGATCGCAGGAAGAGACGCCGAAGGAAGAAGAGCAGGACAAGGTCTCCGCAGCGGCCAAGTCAAAAGCTCGTGGCAGGCCCAGAGGGCGTAAACGAAAAGGCGCAAGAGGTAAGAAGCTTTACCATATTCTAATTCTGTTTTATTTTCGACTTGAAGGGGCATTAATAAGAATCATATTTTAATTTTAGGTGGTAGACAAGCTACAAAAAAGAACACCGAACAAGCCGGTGACGAGGCTGCTGATGAAGGAGCGGATGAATCTACCGAACCCAACGACGAGCCTGCCTCCAAATCGGAGAAGCTTGAGACCGGTGAGATAGTAGAAGAAAAAGCAGTTGAAGACCCCGCCCAAACTGCCACTAAAACCGAAAAGAAGCAGCGCAAGAAGCGGAACATGCTCCTCGGTCTCGAAATTCCCCTGGACATGGCGACGGGCAATGACAGCGACCCGCCCGTACGTGCATCCCGGCGCATAGCACAGCTGAGGATCAAGAAAGAAGCAGACAAGAGTCGCGAGGACGAGGCCCAAGATGCCGAGAAAAAGCATAAGGATAAAGGTATCAAGCACCGTGACAAACACGGAAACGAGATACCGGGCAGTACATCCGATAAAAAGAAACGTAAGAAGCAAAGACAAGAAAGCGAGGAGGATGCTGCTATGATGAAGGTATACTGATTTTTGGTGTAATTTTTCTTTGAAGAGTTTCATTTTATTTTATTTTATTTTTTTATTTTTTTATTTTTTTTATATTGGTGGAATTTAATTTTCAAGGAACTTGAAAAGGAGGATAAGAAAAAAAGGCGAAAGAAGCGGAAGAAGAAGAAGCTGGGTGCTAAATTTAACGAGGCGAAACCGTGGCAGAGTTCATCGGGATCTTCTACCACTGATGAGAACGAGCACGAAGAAGAGGAGGAGGAAATTGAGAGTGACGGAGATCATCTTGTCTTCAAGAGCGACCACGAGTTCTCGCCCGAGAGCGATCTCGAGAAAGACGACGAAGAGTCAGCGCCATTGCGCCGCGCGAGAACAGCTCAGAAGTCCAAGAGCGACGACGAAGAGGCTGAGGTGACGATCGATGAGTACGCCTGTCAGAAGTGCGGCAAGGCTGATCACCCCGAGTGGATTCTACTTTGCGATGGCTGTGACAAAGGCTGGCATTGCTCCTGCCTACGACCGGCCCTCATGCTAATCCCCGAAGGCGACTGGTTCTGTCCGCCCTGTCAGCACAATAGTCTCGTGGTGAAGTTGCAGGAGAGCCTGAAGACACTGGACACACTGACAAAAAAGCATGAGAACGAAGTGATGAGGAAGAAGAGGCTAGCCTATGTTGGAATCAGTATGGCTAATGTCCTCCAAAAGGGTGAAGCTACGAGGAGCCAGAGGGATTCGAGAGGCTCGAGTGATGACGAAGATGGCGAGGGAGGATCCAGTGAAGCAGGTTCAAGCAGTGAATCTAGTTCGGGTGAAACCAGCAGCGATGAGAGTGAGCCTGTCTATCAGCTCAGAGAAAGACGGTGCGCAAATACGTACAAATTCAATGAGTACGACGATATGATCAACGCTGCTATTCAAGAAGAAGTCGAAGCTGTGAGAGTGAGTATTTTTATTTATTTTTCTATTTTGTACTTGATTTAAAACGAACGTTTTTTGTAATGTAGGGTGCTGGAAATCAAGGCCGTGGTAAAGACATAACAACTATTGTCAACGCGGAGAAGGAAGAGAAAGCTCAGTCTGAAGCTCTTAAGCATCTTAAAGAGGACGACGAGGAAGATGGGGATCACAAATCTGAGAAAGAAAGCGACGAGGATTACAAAGTCGATAAAGAAGAAGAAAAAGAGGAGGACGAGGAGGAGGATCCTGGTAGAGCTGCCCGAGCCGCAACGAGACAGAAATTGACCGCGCGTAAGAAGCATCGCAAACTCAACAGTCTCGACATCAGCAGCGAGGACGATCCATACAGCGACGAAGACTTCAAGGGCACGAGCTCCGATGACGAAGAAGATCCCGACGAGGCGCTTAGTTATTCCGATGACAGTGATATGGGCGGTAGGAGGCGCGGAAGGAGAGGCGAAGCGAGGCCCGTTCGACGGTCGACTAGGGCGCGAATGACTCGCTATGATGAGGATTTCAGTAAGTTCTTCGTTTTTGCTTTATGCTATTATTATCTAAATGATTGATTATTTTGTTATTAATTATTAGATTAAACGTCTAACATGGTTCAATTTGTTTTAGTTGATGATGACAGTGAAGACAGTGACCGACCAAAGAAAAAGAAGTCAAGAGCGAGTTGGGGTGGAGACTCTGAAAGTGAAGAAAGCGATAACTCTTGGAGACAGAAAAAGAAAAGGTAAATTACAACTAAACTTTTTAAAATCCAATAAAGATGTTATGACACGCTATATAATACTTCTTCTTTAAGTAGTCGTAGAACGACATCCTCATCTAGACGATTCGCGGCACCAAAGGTCAAACCTAGCAAAAAGAAAAAGAAGAGAAAACGTATCATCGCCAACGAAAGTGACAACGATGAGGACGAAGAGCAGCTAAGATTTGACGATGTGCCTCAGGAATCTGTTCAAAATGTCCCCGAACAAGTCGAGGAAAGAGCAACTGAACCAGAACAAGAACAGCCAGAACCAATACCCGTACCAGTAATGGCAACAGTGCCAGAGTCTATACCTACACTCGTAAATCTAGAAGCTCCTATTCCACCTGTTCAAGTGTCTCATGATGCTGAAATGCCGCTTGACGACTCTACTCCAATGGAGCAAGAACCAAAGCTGCAGGAAACTGTTATACAACCCACAGTTATTGCTCAACCTCCAGTTTCAGATTATGTTCCTGCACCCATGGAAGAAGAAGAAGACTCGAGAAAGAAAAAGAGGGTCTGTATTATATATACTGTACCTATAGTTGATGTAAAAGAAAATTGCAGTTTGTAAATAAATTTTACTTTTTTTAGGAACCCAAACAAAAGAAAGTCAGAAGAAGAGTGATATATGGTAAAATTCGCGATGAGAACGAAATTGCCCAGGAAGAAATGACTTTGGGTAGACGTACACGAGGTAGAAAAATAAGTTACCTCGATGCCATGCCGTCTGACAGTGATGAGGTAAATTTTTTATTCTGTTGATAATTCATTAAATATATATTAAACGTACATAGCAACCAAAAATTAAAATTTTTTTAGGAATTGAAAAAGGCATTGAGAAAAACCGAAGAGACTGAAGAAGAATTCCTTGTTCATGACACCGAAGAGCTGAATGAAGATGCCGAAAAGGATTCTGACTCGGGAGATGTTTATTCGCCAAAACAACAATCTCTAAGAGCAAAGAACAAATCACCGAAGATGCGCCGGGGCAAGAAGAGTCCTGGTGCAAAGAGAAAATCATTGTCAGACGACGGAATGCCAAAACAACGTAAAAAGCCCGGACCTAAGCCCGGCAGTAAGAATAGACCACGATCGTCCAGACCTGATGACTTGACCGGTATCGACCCCAGCATCATCAACGACACTGACATGCTCTCCGGCATCCATGTCGACGACCCTGTGCAAGGCGTCATGACTGGCACCGTCACTGGTGAAGGCTCATTAGCGAGCTTGGGACCATCGGAACTCGAGGGCCTCGACGAGGACCAACTTGACCAAATGATGATGGAGGACGAGGAGTACGGCAGGCGTCAACTTGAACTCGCAGCCATCGAGATCGCCAAGAAAAAGAAGAAAGAGGAACGCGAGGCGAAAAAACTCGAGAAAGCCCGACAAAAAGCGTTGGAGATCCTCGCAGCTGAGCGTCAGGAGAGTATGAACTTGGAGGGCACGGACGGCGAGATACCTAAAAAGAAAAAGCGCGGTAGGCGCAGCAAAGCCGAGATACTAGCGGAGCAGATGCGCAGGGACGCCATGGGAATACCGCCGGAAACGATGCCCGTAGTACCGCCACCGATGCAGGTGGTGCCTCCCGTGCAGGATATCGTTGCCGCGGTTGTACCAACCATACCTAGCGTAGTACCGAGCATGGATGCCTGCGACCAAAGAATGATGGAAAACCCCATGATACCAATGATGACACCACAGGTGAGAAATAGTAAAATACCTTTTATTATATACTACGTTAGTTATAATATCCTCTACATTTGTTTCAATTAATACTTCCAATTTTAAATCAGATGATGGCGGAGCAACCGATATACACCCCAGATGGTAGCCCCATGAAGCCGAAGCGTCGCGGTCGAGGCAAGGGCAAGAAAACCCTAGCGATGGAGGCGGCACGAGCGGCCGAGGCAGCGGCTAAGATAGGTTCAGAAACCGGTATACTTGGCCTCCCGTGTGACTCGAATCCCGAGCTAGCCAAACTGGAGGAGATGCAGGGCAGCGTGCTGCCGACTCCTGGTAGTAGTACGTCAGGCTCAGCGCCGTCGACGCCGCCAGCGAGTGTCACGTCGCAGGGCGGCCCACCCTCAAGTCAGCCGTCGAATCCACAGGCCGTCTATCCTTCGCTGCCACCCCAGCAGCAGCAGTCTTCTGTAATCACAAGGATGCTGCAGTCGCAGCCTGTGGCTAATAGCCCGCAATCGTTCACTCAGGCGGCTGCAGCTATGGGACACAAGTACTTCGGCGGACCCAACGCGGCTGGCGCGATGATGGCCGGGCCGAGGCCCGCATATGACATGCAGAATAGAGGTACAGTAGATTTTTATAATTTTTAGAGTAATCTGTTATATTTTTGGTTCTAATATTGTTTGTAAAGATTGTTTTTGTTTGTAATCCAATCATATTTTTAACAGATTCAGTGCGGCGACGAAATTTTAAATAACTCAATACTTTTCCATTATTTTTCTAATATTTATATACACTTTTATAATATTTCAGCTTAAGCAAAATAAATTTGTTTTCTGAAAGTCTATAAATACGAGAAATTAATTAATTAAAAGATTATTATTTTTAACTATTTTT
>UXGD01003710.1:0-19407 GCA_900474315.1 Torymus auratus
AAATTTTCAAAACCTGCAAAGATACAACTATTTGTTTAACTCAACTGTCTAAAAAGCATACACGAATTTATAAACAAGTAGGTGTATTTGTAGGTTTTGAAAATTTTTCATTTTTGATATCGTTTACTCCCTATGAAATTGTACAAGGAACAAAATGAGCCTTTCCGATTTTGAATCGGATAAAAAACAAAAAAGATTATCATTAATAATTGAACTTTTTTTCAATCGTCGATACTGCTTTTGCAATATTGAATTTCGTTGAAAAAATTTTGTTTGTTACTTTATAAATCATATTATTATGTGATATCGTTTTTTATATTATACCATGTGAATAAACGATTGTAAAAAAATGTTATTAATCATCCCAATTCACACGGTGAAGCCACCTTAAGATGAAGTTTTCAGCGAACCATTTAATTTGATTTTTTTTATTTTATCACAATGCTATTGAAACCACCCGATAATGTCATTTATCACACATAATTGGGAGAAAACTTTAATCTCAATCGAGGTGATAAAACCTAAAAATAGTTTTTATACTTTATCATACCCGTTTCTTTGCACAGATTAAGGCGGCAAATTGCCAGAATGCATCTCACGTATATTTATATTCACTGTAAGAAGTTATTCATGCTGAAATTTTGCAATAAATTTTACCAAAAAACATGCCTGTTTTGGAGAAATTTTATAAAGTTTCAAACAATGTAACACGATCAATCGACGACAATTGGTTTTGTGTTCCTATAGAACCATTATATTTCTCTGAAATATCAGAGAAACGAAAACCATCACCAATTAGAAGTAAATAACGAGTAATATAACACCGCGTTCGCTGCCTCATTAATACTGCAGTCTCGAATCTGAGTAACTATCTCGAACATCACGAAAGTCTGAATATTATGGCAAAACACCGCACTAACTTATACTGGTGGAATCGATTGTCGGACCCCGTGCCAAAGTTTCTTCATTAAGTCTTAATTAAGGTCAATGGTAATAAGAAAAATCAACAAAAACCCGTGGGAGAAATACGCGCAGAAGAGCCGCGTTGGCATTGTAATGAAGAACAAAAAAATGAGTTAGCGAAATTCTGGATGAAAAAGATTCGGGTGTAATTATTTTATTTGTTCTATTGTTGAAAAACTATATAGTTTCTTTTTTCGTAAGTGATGAAGCAAACGTTTTCTTTACTTCTCTTACGCTAATTTTTCTAATAAATAAATGTTAAAAAATGAAGGTTTCTATATGAATAGGTAATAAAAACACACGGTCGTTTTATTTTTTACATCGGTAGAATGTATTTCTTGGTCCTCTAAACATTTATAATATACACAACACGTAATACAATTTATGTATAGCATAATTATGTTAGTATAATTACCCTAATTTACTGCACACGCCCGGCAGCAATTGTAATTATTATTATTATACAATAATGATAGACTCTCGTTTTAATAAATTGGCATCTCATTGACTCTCAGCGTCGGCCGTGCGATCGGACAGACCGGACGTTCGAATCATACAAAAATACAAGTTTGCACGAAAATCATACTTTCTCGCTTTTTTATTTTTTATCTCTCGCACGCGTTTGCTTATCAACGTCTCTTTACAGCCCCCCTTTTCTTGGCTTCCAGCAAATAGTTTTTTTTCCTCGTCGCGCGGTAAATGTCCCAAAGAATGTTTTTACGCACCTAAATTTATGTATAATATATACCGTTAGTTCGTTACCTCTGTATTCATAGAAACTTTGGGAAATTAAGAGTTGCGCTAATATAATAATATATAGAGCTTTTCTTCTGTTATATGTTTTATTCAACAGTTCTGAAATAGGATGCATATTTACATTATTTATAGAAATAAATTTCGAATAGGCCTTTCTTTTTTCTTTTAAAAAACAGTAAATAGAATACTCTCGATGTTTGTGGGACATTTATCTTACATCTGAATAACGAATGCTTTTTATTCTCCTGTACAATTTACTAGCCCTTATTTCTTCGCGAAATTTACACATTTCTTACCAAATCTTCAACATATAGCTAATTTCATTTTTTAAACTGTAATTCGAATATTTTGTGTTCATTGCATATAGTTAAATAATAAATTTTCTCCCATCTTTTTGCAGTCGAATAAAATATGCATAGGAGTGTGATGTGGGCACCTTATCATGAAACCATTACGACGAAACTCATGGTTTATACTAAATTTAGTTCGAACCAGTAGACTGACGTCTTTATTGCGAAACTTCTTATCGAGCCTAAGTAGTAAGTACCCAAACATTTCGTAACAATACTAATTTCGTATGGATACTATTAAAGTATTTGATAACCTGTTGTGAACTCTTTTCAAGATAAGCATTATCCTCTGAAATATAGTATATTGATTAATTAAACTCATTATTCCTCCCTTTACAGTCTAATAGTTAAGCATTTGAAAAACTCATGATAATCCCTATCATCGATATTATAAAAAAAAAGTTTACGAATAGTTTTCTCACAGAAATGACTAAATCACGTTCTGATAAAGTGCCATTATATTTTACATCACCATTTTGAGCATTATTTATCTGCTATTTTTTCGGAGAATTGATTTTTGCACTGTGTGATTCCAATCGGAGACGAGAGTAGCGCAACCCAAGTACGGACGGCAAATCCCCTCGGTTAAATTAATATCTCGCATTGCGAATCGACAACTTTTTCCTTTATCTTCCTCTCTCTCGTTTTCTCGCATAGACGCTTTTTTGCAGGTGTAGACGATAGCGCGAGTTAGCCTCGGTCGCCAACGCAGCATTTGCATGTTAATAAAATGAAACGCGGCGTCCAAAAGCATAGTAGTTTCTCGCGTCCCCTAAACTTTCGTCGTTTTTCGTATTTTTCACCTGCCTCTTCCCCCTGGATTCCCACTTTGCACTTTAATAGTTCGAAACGACTGCGCGCGTGTGCCACTGCGTTCTTTACCGGTATAATTTATCTGATTTTATAATTAAATTTTATTTGTTATAACCTAATTTTTAATTTACGGTTTTGTCGGTATAGAAAATTATTGATCTCGGTCGTGAATGTTGATTATTCATCGAGTTTATGTTTTTCTGTCACATATTATTCTGTTTATTCGTACAAGTTTTTTCAAATTTTGTAATTCGGTCAATAATTTTCTACGATATAAATTACTGCAAAAGATGCGATCAAAGCATTTTTAGAAAAACATAAGCTTCTTAATTAACTTCTCAGTCATGGACAAGATATAGATCACACGTACAAAGAATCGTAACTGCGCAAAGATTTTATTTTTTTAGTAACTAAATAGTTTTGTATCTATAAGGTATAAAAAAATACGTTATTACATATTTATCATTTTACATTTCCAATAGCGCGTTTTAGCGTTTCTTCTGAAAAAAATATTTGAAATTAAAACGTCACATAGACAAAAATAATTTTAATGTAAATAATATTTAAAAAATATCTTCTATCTTATGTATTAGAGGTACTATGTATATCAGTATATTTCGATAAAGTGTACACTAAATCGCCCACAACTGTAACTTTTTGATTGTATAGAAATTAAATTCTTTATCCTGATTAATTTGGCTGCCGAAATTTCATTCCTGCGCTATGTATAATACGCTTGTATCTATCGGTTTCAACATTGATGAAACAGACATACGTTTGTAACTTCAGCATTAAATGCAGATAAAAGGGCCTGTAGTTCTTTTTTTTTTTTTTTTTTTCTTCTTTATGGAGAACAATTGCTACACGTACGCTGAAATTATACCAATTTCATCAGAGTGAGCGTGTACATATTATAGACATTATAACTTTACATTTTAGAACTTTTGCGCTCCTGGCAGTTCTATAATCCAAGTGTCATCTCCATTGTACTCCTAAGGTTTTTATCATCTGAAGAGTAATTCTTTACCGATCAGACACGTGTGCGCTTAGACATGACGCAGATACAACTTGGAATTAAGCTGCTGAATTTTCGTATGATCAGAAAAACATTAGGTACCTTATTATAATACAATTCTTACAAACATTCTTATAGTGCCCTTTCGGGCAAACAGAGAGTCTTACATTCTACAATACTTTTCGTTTCTTTTCAATTAACCCTTTTTCGAACGTAATAAAAGTGTAATGCCTTAGAAATTAAATCTAGAATACCACCTCAGGACCGCACTGACCCCATTAATTGTTCAGTCGTGTAAAGTATTTATTTGAATTGAAGACAAGAAATAACTTTCATAAAGAGCCTATTTCGAAGACTCCTAAAATGGATGCTTTAGATCCATCAGGAAAATAAGGATTGAAATACATGCTTTTTCAAACTATATAGTATTCTATCTGTAATCTATGTATAGCTTAATGGAATTGCACTCTGGTGGACGCGTGTTGCAAGTTCCGATGTTAAGGTGAAACTTTTCTGTAAAATTAAACCGAGACTGATGTTAATAGATATTTTTTCACAAAACATGTAACGGCAAGTTCTAGAAGAAAGCCAGATCGTGATAACAAAAGAATTTTCGACTGCAGTATAGTAAAAGTAAAGTATGGCACCGAGAAATGTAGAGTCACTGCGTTTCCGCGAGGCTAATTGAACGTGCTAAAAGGCTAGTGACACGAGTTCAGTATTTCGTTAAAACTTGTTTACGCTCTACGTAATATATATATATTTGTTTCAATTTTTTCATCCATAGTGGAAAACTAATAGGATTACGAATACAATGCTATACTAAAAAGCATTTTTTAATCACAATCCTCAATTATTTTTTGTTATTTCTCTCGTTTAGGAAGCATCGGTTATCTTTAACAGTATATTCATTACGCTCGTTATTCAACTGCATCTTTCGCCAAATTTGTAAGTATCAACGGAAAACAAAAATTATACATTATGTACAGATGAATTTTTGATAGGTATATTTGTTACTCAGGAAACTATCGAGAAAGCAACGGGATTCCGCGGCGCCAAGAAAAGAATTTCCTCGCATCAAAACAAATTCTTCTTCTTCTTCTTCTTCTTTGTCTGCGTGTACAATATACGTTGAAAGAAGATGAGCAAAGTTTTCGGCCAAGTTTGCGAATCTTTTGAGAGCTCATGATCGCCGACACATTCCGCTGTGCTCGATGGTTAAGAATCTCGGCATGCACTACAAACTATGGCAAAATTTCACGAATTGAACATCGAGTTTAAGCGTTGTGTTAAAGGTAAGGGTGTATTCAGTGTATTCGTGACAGTGCGTGTAAAAATTTTTAACGCCTTCTCATTGATCATCAATTGCCCAGGTAGTCAACTGAAACAATCGAATCCAACCAAAATCGAACTGAATGATCCGAGGGATGAGATCAGTCTTTTAAGCATGAATTTGGAAAGCGTAGGATGAATATAAAGTTCTTCCACAGTGTTTAATAATTCTTCCATCGCGATAGTAAAAATTTTCACACGCAAATGTTCCTGCAGTTACGCGCTTTACAATCGCTCGTGTAAGATAGTACTCGTGTGCTTAGGTGCATCTCTCTGTCTTCCTGTTCTCGTATAGGTATGTGTTCGTGTGTATAAGTGTGTCTGTCGGTGCACATATATATATATATATATATACACAGTGCGAGTATTTTCACTCGGGCTCAAGTCGTTTAAAACAGCCTCTCTCTCTAGGGTAGGTTTGCATTGCGACTAGGACGCTGGATCGTTACTTGTATATCTCCTATATCAAATACACGGTACACACAGTGGCGTCTCGGTCGAGAGGCTATACGTATATATACGAGTGCGCGCGCGTTACGTGTGTCACGTCTGTAAAATCGTTTTATGTTTCGTGTGTCTGTCGTATATCGCGAGCGAGCGCAACGCCTGTCGTCATCATAGTCATTGTCCCAATGGCCATCAAAGTATCGTCAATTTTCTCCTCGCATTTTTCATTTTTTTCCAAAAGCGAAATCGATTCGAGTGGCTTTACGAGTGGCATTCGATCGCTTCTTTTATGGTCGTACCCTCTTGCGAAAGTAGTTTGATCTTTTGTCTGTCAGTGGGTACGTCGGTTCCGTAAAATATCCGTCTTTGGTATAAGGACATTTATTCGTACACGCATTATCTAGAGAAGAAAGGAGGCCGGAGAAAGATCTAGTGAAAATAATGAGACTGTATGGGCGGTGGAAATGATGCGGTGAATTCAGGTCGTACTGTACTGCAACAGTTAAGAACTTTTGTGGAATTTCTTCTTTTTCTTTTCTCACAAAATGAAAGTTTTATGTTTACACATCTACGAATAATAGTTTGGCACTGGCTATGTTATTGTTGCGCTATTGACGATGATATTAATAATATCCTGCAACAGTAAACTCTGTAATCATAATAATGCACGTAATAAATATACGAGATACACTATTTTTGTAAAAAAGATGTCTTTCTCGAGCACTGAAGCGACTAATTATCACAACAACGAATGGCTCACCCGCAATTCATTATTGATATAATACATTGTTACTTAACGACGACTTGTTGTATAACTTTACACAGTATATGATATAAAACATATTATTTATAACTCCATTACGAGAAGATTCACAGTTTTGGGCTAGAATTTCATTATGTCATACAGATATTTCTCTTTTTTTTTCTTTCAAATATAACCTATATAACGTATCGCCGTTAATCGACTTAGACGTTACATTCGCCGCGACGGATAATGCGCGACCGCGCGAAATACGTAAATTACACACATATTTTATATTGTAGACTATGTGCTACATTTTATTAATTTTTTTTTTCATTTTTTTTCTCAAATTTGTTTATTAAACATCCATTACATGCAAATCCGCGACATTCAAACATATTATATCAATAATGGGATTTCGCGTAGTCATCGAGTTGACGGCGCAATTAGCTGTCGCCGATGACCTTAAAAAAAAGGACGAGCGACCGGAAAGGTACGTACACGCGCAAATGTTTAACCGAGCGGCAATTTAGCATTACGCGAATAATGCCAACAGAGTCAAATAAACAAGTAAATATTATTAATTTAGATTTTAACGTTAAAAACCCGTTTGTTTTTTTTTATTACCTTTACCTCATCAAAGACAACTTTGCTAACAGCAAAAATACGAAAATAATGTAAACTCTTTTAGCAAATATCAGCCGAATGCTAGTTCTTCATCGTACACAGTAAGATTCATAAATTTTATAAAGTCGCTCGACTCTTGCAGCCGATAACGTCTTTTCGTGACAAGTAAGCGGATGTCCATTTACTTTCTTCATAATACCGTCGAGAACACAGTTTTTGTCAGGTGCGTACCTATCATACGTTTTTTTTTTTTTTTTTTTTTTTTTTATATCTTTTCAATTATATCGACAACGGCGATCGAAAGT
Source organism: Torymus auratus (assembly GCA_900474315.1). NCBI lineage: Eukaryota > Metazoa > Arthropoda > Insecta > Hymenoptera > Torymidae > Torymus > Torymus auratus. The sequence continues at coordinate 7,351 of UXGD01003710.1, forward strand.
TCTTCCTTTTTTTTGTATTTCGCTTGTTTTTCCTCTTTTTCTTTTCGTGAAAATGATGCATGAGCTGTAGTCGTCGGTGACGTAATATATATGCCCGTGAGAAACAAGCCATGCAAAATTTACATGGGCTTCGTGTAACGTCTGACTTCATCCTCACCCGTATTTTTCTCCTCGACGCTTACAAAAAATAGCCATCTTTCTCTTTCTCTCTCTCTCTCTCTCTCTCTCTCTCTCTCTCTCTCTCTCTCTCTCTCTCTCTTTCTCTTACTCTCTCGTTTTCTTTTTTTTTTACAGTTTCAGATAAAATATTCTAACATGAAAAATATACCCTTTACATACGTTCGCTATAGGTTTCGTCAGTTTAACACAATTTCCCCTACATTGTGCCAGCTCAGTTAAGTTGTACTCGATTATCATAATTTGTGTATTTTCACTTGCAGCAACGGTAATTACAATTAAAAAAATAAAAAGCGCCCTCCTTCGAATATATATATATATCTATCTATATGCAAAAATGTAGCGTAAAAATTATATCTAAAATATCGTTTCTATTCGAATATCTCTTCTGTGTCGCTCTCCACATCGGAAAACCATCCTTTTGCTCAAGCCCTTGCTTTGAAATCTCATCGCAAAAGAATAATTTTCTTCATTTCGTCAAATCCGTTACCTTCATCGCTATAAAGCACGCGCGCGGTTCAAATCCTCGCATCGTCCATGTAAATTTTACTTGACCACGAGAGGAGAGCCTCGTCCGCGAGAAAATGAAGAGGCGTGTGCGTACACTCCTCGCCGTACATATGTGCGTGTGTGTTTATAATGCGTGTCTGAGCAAGTGGGGGGTGAGTGGCCGCGACCGAAGTCGCTGCAGAAGTAGTCGTTCATCGACGACTTCCCTGGTCCAGCCAGAGAAGAGCGAGACAGTATCGTGGTTTTATGTTTATTGGCTGCTGGCGGCGTGCGTCTTACATGAGGCTGCAGAAGGCGCCGCCGTTCTCGATGGCCGACTGGATGACCGCCGTCTCCATGCAGAACGCGCCGTCCTCGTACATCGTTGCGATGCGCTGCTGCTGCGCTCTGCTCTCGCTCTGCGATCTGCCGACACAAAGCAAGAACGTTTCTTTTGTGTGTGTATTTTTTTTAAATTCAGGAATTTTTTCAATGAAATTAGTATTTTCTACAGGCTTTGCTCGTGTTATGTAAAATAAACGAAAACGAGAAAATGATAAATTTTATTTCATAAGCTTGATAATAGATTCAATAAAAGCTTATAGTGCTTGTTATCAGTGTTGACCGAATGCCATGTAAGCTGATCCTGGAAACGAACGAGTTTGATCGATTATACTTCGCTGCTCACGTCATGTTACCGTTTGGTATTAATTATAACAAAATATGCATTCGGGATTCCTCGAAATATCATATTTTCATCGTATAACGCTTTACTCGTTATTATTTTACAATATCATAACAAACGCACGATATCATCCTTTTCCATTCAGATTTCCGAGAAATTGAAAAATAACACGGTCCCTGCGCGCTCCGAATTGATCATATCCTCCCTCTCACAGCCTTTACACCGTGCAACCGGTGCAACCCACAATTTTCAGCTACACCACCGGGAGTAAAATCAGAATGAAATTTATATTTACCGAGACAGCCCGTTGAAGTTACCGTGATAATTAAGAAACTTCATTCGTTGAGTAAATTTGCGAAAACTGCGTACAACGTTGTAGATATAACAGGGAGAAAAGACGAGGTGGGATAAGTATAGGTATATATTTGATAAAGAGGGGCAAAGTCGTCCGAGCGCCCGTTATACTTCCAGCTGTCAGAGACTTGACTCTTTCTCTCTCACTCTCTCTGGGATGTCTCCTGGAGTACCGCCCACAATCCGCATACACGCGTAGGTGGCGCGCGAGATACCAGCGCGGGCATTTGTCAAAATCGAGGAGCGAAGAAATCAGCGCGATGAGATGCAGAGCCCTACGCAGTATAAGTGCAAAGAAAAGGCGAATTCAGGGTAATGTTTGCTTTGAGCCAGTCTCGAGCTATCATAGACGTTAATTAGATGACTGCGAGAGAGCTTTGACGCCGGCGCTGCAGTCGAAGGTCACTTTCGGTGCCATTAATTAAATGTGCGCGCACTATAATCGTGAAAGCGCGAGGCGCGCGGGGCGCTTATCGATTGCCGAAAATAACTTCGCGCAGAATCTGACGCCGCTCTGTTGGATTAACAAAGTTTCTCGTGATTATTTCAGACACGAGAACAAAGAAGCTTAACTCGGAGAAATAAGAATGTATACGTGTAGGGAGTGGTAGTGATTTTTAAAGCTTCGCGAAAGAAAGTCTTGGAAAAACTTGGAAGCTTTTATTCGTTAGTTCGCTGAGAAGCTGGAAAGGTTAGCCGCGGATTTAAGCGCCATCTAGAGTGGATTCAAGTTTTTCTTTGAATGTCAAAGACATCATTACAAGCGAAGGTTGTTAGGCCTTATATATTTTGAGCACAAGTAGCACGGTTTGCCAACCCTTCAGACGTCGTCATAATTTTACATATTTTTCTTTGAAATGTTAAAATTTTTTTAATGTGTCGTGCCAGTTGAGAGTGTAAATAATTGTTTACACAACTGCGCTTTTTACACAAAACTCACGTCAGTCCGCGATCGCGCGCCCACGTGTATTTCACATGCTTAACTCTCGGGTCCTATCCACTATCGGTCGGCAAAACCTCCGCGGAGGATAATAAATCATCGACGTGTATACGCGTGTCTCTTGTCTCCGAAAAACTTTCTCTCTTTCTCTCTCTCTTACTCTCGCCCGCGGTAAACAAAGTCGCGCGCGCGCCCTCCATTCATGCCAACGAGACCCTCGAGTGCACTCTGTACTTCCTCGAGCGGCTGGCTGAGCACGCTGGAGACTTTTTCCCTGAATTTTTTAGAGAGAAATCCAACTCTTTTTCAGAGTGGACGACCAAAGCTTTTGCCTTTTTTTTTTCTTCTCGGCTGCAGCGGTAGGAAAAATGACTTTTAATCGAGCTGTAATTGACGGCTGTTCCGAGTAGTTTTTGCGCTTGTTATTAGCTGAAATTAGGGTGGCGGGCTTGGATTGTGGGGAAAAAATACTTCTTGAACAAAGTCTTGGGTAAATAATGTAAGTGAAAGAAAGTGTTTGTGGATGTTTTTTTATTTTTAGATTATTTCTTCCCGGAGATTATTTTTTTAATAAATAATAGTGAGAGGAATCAACTCTATCATTCGATTAGTTCGAAATTAATTGCAATTGATTTTCATGTCTAATTGGAATCGAGTGTAATTATAATGAGCATTTGATGTATTATGTATATATATATATATAAAACTACGAAGAACAATTACTGTCATTGTAATAATTTCTATATATATTCACGTTAGTTTAAAATAGTTTTAACGATTTTGTCAAACAAATTAATTTAAAGTGAAAATTATAAGAGATTGTTATTTGGATAATTATAAGATAATTCAATTAGCAAAAATCTGATGGCCTTAGCGAAGATAGCGAAATCGATTTTGAATTTACATCCCACTGTACTTGTATCGTATCTATAGTAATTTATTTAGCATACCAGATAGATTTTGTTTCTCTGTTTAGCATACGTTTATGTTATGCTCCTATACTCAGCTTGCTATAAGCTTATATTGTGCTTTTATCAAACTTTTTCACGTGCAAGATATTTTATTTTTATATGACCTCGTCAAAAAGTTTCTTTAGGGTATTTTACGTTCTTCTATCAAAAAATACGTGAGGCATTAAAATGTATCAAGAATCAGATAAAAGCTCGGCCTTAAAACCCAAAAAGAAAAATGTTTGCAACTTTTATATTAAAAACGGAAGTTGGCGCTGTAAATAGTTTGATGTATTTTTATCATAAAGCTTAAAACTCAGAAAAACTTAAAAGAAAATTAAATAAAAGAATGTCATAAATCTCCTGGTGATCTAACCTGGGTGGCATGGCCCTTGTCCGCTGCGCCCTGGCGGCCTGTTTTCTGAGAACCTGCTGGCTGAGCAGCTCGTGGTACCGCTGTGCCGCCTGCTCGGCGCCGTCCTGCAGTGCCAGCTGGGTAAGGTAGTCGCGCAGCTCCGGCTGGCTGGCCAGCAGCTCCCGGCTTATCTGCTGCAGGTCGACGCCGTTGCAGCCGGCGGCACCGCCGACGCACGTCATGCCCGAGGAGGCCGATGAATTCGTCGGCGAATCCGTCCACGGGGGCGGCGGCGTGTGCGAGCGCGATAGCAGCGCCGGCTTGTGGCACAGGTACTCCTCGTATGAGGGCGGCATACCCGTCTGAAATGCAGAAAACAAAGTTTTTTCTGGTTGGTTAATGCTTCCAGAGATTAGGTTAGGTTTTTTCATTTGATGAAAAATTTTAAGAGATAAACCGGTTAGTGACGTGGGTAAGGCTGAATCTGGCAGTATTCCTGAATTTTTGCTGAACTTTTGACTTCTTGTGTACGAAAAATTTGGATGAATTCCAAACTTGTTGGGGTAACTATAATATGTAAGGCCTAATTAGAAAGTCAATATAAAATCTGACATTTTTCCGAACTTTTAGTGTGACAAATTGATAGCCGAGAGATTTATATTTAGAATGGTTCCATTAATCATGCAACTTTCAGACGTTTTAGATTCGACTGTCGCTAGATTTCGATAACAACAACAGACACATACACACACACACATCAATAAAGACATTTTTTTAAAATAGTGCATTTAGATTTCCAAAAAAGCTAAAGAACATGAAATTTCTAACTTCTTTTCTTGAAAACTTCTTTTTCTACTACTTATAAAGGGAAAATTTTTGCTAAGCAGCATCAATTTTTTTTTTCATTCTATCAGTTCTGTATTTATCTTCAGTTTTAGACGATACTTCTTTTGCATAAAGTATAAATAACAATATTTATCCTATCTACAAAAAGGGCAACAGACAGGATATTTCTAATGTTAGGTCCTTCTTCATTATTATCTGGTCGCCTGAAATACTCGGTGCCCAAATCACTATACAGATTTATAGTTTATTGTATAGATTACATTTCCTTCTACAATGGTAATATATAAATAAAATAATAATGAATTCAGGAAAGAATTGCAGATCTAAAATTTAAATTATATATTGTAAATTTCGAGGTTTGTCTATACTGTTTATTATTGATCAAAGCATCATTGCACGTGCTGTGTACAATCATATAATAAACCTCAGCTCAGTAAATTCGAAATCGTCTTCTTGGCCGCGTATCTCATGAACGAATGATTTCATATATTTCACTGTGTCAATAAGATCACATATATATAGCTCTCTTCGTGAATCTAATTTCATTTTGACTATATGTCATACGAATTATTTAAAAGCAAATATCATTTGGAATATGAGTTTTTTGAATTTTCAAATGAATTGAGATACAAAATTGAATTTTAAATAAAAGTCCATATTTTGTGATATAAAAGCAAGAGAGATTGTTTACAGATAAAAATGTCAATTTCGTTGTTGTTATGTTTTATAACAGTAAATGGTTAAAAATAAATAAAATACAAAAATATATTATTTATATTTTAGTATTTATTCCTCGCAATACTGCGAAAAGTAAATATAAAAGCAAATCATCAAAATAAATCAGTAGGATTTCGAATGAAATGCGTTATTGCATGCAATATTTATAAATCATTACATACTCCGCGCAATATTTAGAATGTTCATGTTTTGACGATAAGTTTTTTTTACTCATTACCCTGACATTTTTACTCCGTTCATATCACATCCACGTGATGTAACACTGCTTCTAGGCAGGCACATGATTTCTGACGAAACCATTGGCGTCTGATCTTCAAGACACGCGACACTATTAGTCGAAGTGAGCAAAAAATCATAGACTGCTTATCAGTACTGATAGCTTCTGTATAAAATTAAATTCTCTTCCACTAATGACGATAGCTATTAGTTGCTAGGCTACACGCTTCAGTCGCGTGTTTCCGCCGCGATAAAGCAGTCGAGCTGATTTCGCGATTTACAGAAATATATGCCGCTAAGTATCTTGGGAATATCGACATTTAATCGGGACTGTAGATGATGTAAAGTTTATTTACCATTGACATCCAACACCGTCGCCACGCGCGGTTGTGAAGTATGTAAATAAAAACAGGCAGTCGTTATTTTTTCTTTTATCTGAGTTGTGAGCGCAATTTCACATGCAATATATTATATACGTGTCATCGTGATGAAATGCTAGAACGAATTTCAGGGTTGCATAAGCGCGATTTGCGCCGCTTTCCCCTTATCACCGTTACATAAAAAAAATGGGTCACTCGCGTTCCATCCTATCAGCTTTCCACAATTCACGCTACAACGACACATGAATAATTGCTGAACCCAGTCTCCGCCTCACGCCATTGCTGGGTTAAGCAAATAGTCCGCGGCTACCCACACCTGCCCTTCGTCAATGGGACTCGAATATTTTATCAACAATGTTCCCCGAAATAACAAGGTTACCTTTTTTTTCTTACGCTCACAAAGGAGAGAGGTACTAGGAAAATAAGCTAGGACGTTCCATATTTTATTTAGACACGGCCGGAGTCGGCCCGCTTTTTCGCCTGTGTTTGCTTTCGTTCTCCTTGTCGTTATATATCAGGCGATTCAGCGTCTCGCGCACTTGCCCGTTCGTGCATTTTTCAGAGTGGCCACATAGTGAATAAGTCTCGCGTCGATGAGCAGACACGCATGCGCGCGGTGAAATTGCCGGATAAATGTGGGTGTTTTATGAAAAATTCGATGAATGCTTTTATCTTACTGCTTTCTGCGGGATCCCGGTAGATAAAATATCTTTTATTATACTGTTTTTAATGGTTGAATTAATTTTAAAATTTATCCTTTTAATGAAAATGAAGATTATCATTATGAATTTATATATAAGCTTGCATTACAATTTTCATTTCAACCACCGAGCTAAAATAATAAACTTTCAGAGAGATTTTATACTGCAATGGCAATCCGTTCAACCTACATCGTTCGAAATATCCAACAGACATTTTTTTTCAGAGCTATTCGCATTTCCCGCGCGCAAGCCCGGAAATTCAATCAGCATCTAATACCCTTCCAACGGGCGCATATTGCAGGTATCGCAACGAAATATCAGGTTTACAAACAATTCCGCGCGACGAAGCCATATTTCTCAAAATCCAGCCCGATTCGCCATATAGTTTGTCCGATGCAATGCCGCAGTAGTGAGCGTTGTTAAAACTCGCGCGCGTTCCCCGAAGCATACACTGCACGCGCGCCGATAGAAAATCCGTTGGTCTATCGTTGTTGTTTTTACGAGTGTGGACCGCGCGACTGGGAAACAAGTTGCGCAGTTGGTTTTTCGTTTGGCCGCGAGATCCACCTGCGCGCGAGAAGGAGGAAGAAAAGGGGCGAGAGAGTAGTACACGGTTGAAAAGTGTTTCCGGGCGGATATAATGCATTTATAAAGGTCTGTGCGCGTTCGTCTATTGAATTTTGTTTTCTCTCTCTCTCTAGACCGATGGACGGAACGAAACTGCGCCAAAGTCCCGGATAATGGAGTCTTCCCGAACGATTTTTGTTACGGTGGTGCGCGCAAAAACACGCTTCGATTTCGGTCTCTCTCTCTTTCTCCGCTTCTTTGGCTCATCCGCCCTGATCTTTTTCCGTTTCTTCTTTATAGTTTTGCCCGGCGAGCTTTCCATTAGCTCGATTGGCCCCGCAGAGCGGATGAAAATTTTTATTTCTATCGCACACGCGCGTGCAGACGCTACTGCTATGCTTCTGCGTTTCTTAGATTGTTGCTATACTTGGGTCGGGTACTTGCACGGAATTCAATCGCTATCGACTTGGCGAGCACAGGCTTCATGAATAATTACGAAAAGTGGGTCTTGCTCCTCGAGAAATCGAATGTTCCGAAATCGAAAATCTACTTTGAGTTCCTTTGAACGTGGCGTCTGATACAAAAAGAATTAGAGTTTTCTCGAAATTTGCTAAGTAGTGATGATATTACAAAGGTCAGCATTGAAACTCAATTGCTGGAGTATTGCTTAAACTATAAAAAAAATGTTATCGACAATAAAATTTGATACAAAATTGTAACTGACGAAATTAAGCAATTTACCGAGGATAAGAATACAAGCAGCATCTTTTCATATAATGTTCGGATATATCTTTGCCGGAAATCTTTCACAAAACTTCCGACCAAATTACTCCCAGCAACTTCTAACTATCCTAATCAATTTCGAAAACTTTTGCGCCTGCGGATGAAATACTTGGTGTATACAAATGTAGGTACACAAAGCGGGGAGGGAGACTCTACGGAGACAGTGCGTTCCGCAAACAGAGGAGAGGGTGGAGAATTTGCACACACAGACACGCTCGCGTCTTACGCCACCCGGAGCGAGAGAAAACATTCGCTCGCTCAACTTAATTTCATTTAGCTCTTCGAACCTTTTTCCTTCTGTTTTTTCATGCTATCTGTATTTGAACTCGTTGCTCGGTTCATTTCACTGATTGCTATCCTGCCGACGACCGTGTTTATGTTTGCTATACGTCGCAATGCTACCATGCGAGTCATATTAATTTATGATTTTTTCGGCAAAGAAATGTCTGAACAAAGTCTGGGATATAAAGAAGCGTGTACGACTAGGAATATACGGAATACATTTTCGGATTATTTTCGTAGAATTTAAATAACGGCCAGTCAGATATTTCTCCGCATCATTTAACAGATTTTAATATTTTAACTACAAAAGATTAGCGCAGCTTTGTGATTTTACTTTAGAAGAATAAATATCTGTTGCAATCCAATTAATATAAAAAAATTGACCTTTTGACCTAATTTTTTTCAAATTAACTATCTTGCAAGGTGTAAAAATTATATTTTATATATATATGAGAAACCTCAATCTTACTGGTTATTAGCTGACCCTTTGCAAACGTATAATAGTAAACATTTATTGTAAATATAGATAAATTTACAAGCATAAAACATTGAATATAAAACCATATATACAATATAACATTTTTCAAGTTAATACAGTATTTCGAGAGTAATGAAGATAATGCAGTCTACTCAGATTAGTATAGGGTTATGTACTATCAATGTTTAAGCTCAAAAACAAAATAATACTGAGTTAGTAAGTCAAAGTTAAAACTGGGGATAATTAAAATTAAAAAAATTACATTGCCGATATTTATTTATATATATTCATAAAGTAAATTACCAGAACGTTCATTGCAGCATGAATTTTAATTGACGGACTTTTAATCAAATACTGCGTTACATTATTAAATTTTTTATTTGTATATTTTTCATCGTCATTTTTATCAAAAATAATAGTTTTTCTAAGTATCTTACGAGAAAATGAACAGCAGAGAAGACATAAAATATCTTGATTTCGCACGCCTTTCACAGAAAGAGCCTTGTAAGTAGATTTCCTTTTCATACAATTATGTATTTATGTATCTCGCAATGCAGACAAAATCGATACCACTTAGCGAAATTAAAAAGGAGAGTATATCCCCCATTCAAAAGCAATAAGTCATATTTCACTAATGACGACTCGAGCAAATATTTATAAATACTATACTTCCTCGCAGACATATTATGCTTTTTGGCGTGTAAATTCTATGTAACTTTAAAAAAGATTACGCCTACGTTCCTCTCGACTTTTATACTATCTCTTAGTTGGGAGTAAACACAACTCTCGCGAAATCGTATTTTTTACGCGCGCTTTTATTACCGTAATTTTACACATAAAAGGTAGCTTTTCACCGTGCCGAGGGATCATAAAGCGCAATATAGGTATTTACTACATAAAGCGGGGCAGTTAATTTAAGAAATTACTTTTTTACGCTCTGAGAAACGTAAAAGTATTACGCCGTAAACCGATTACTTACATCGAGCTCATTCACCTAATTTATAAAAAAAAGCTTTGAGGATAGCCAGTTTCTGCTTTGTAAGAATAACTTTGCGGGCACTTTCGATATTACTCCGGGGACGAATTAAAAGAGAAAAATATGACCGCTTTAAATCTTGCCGGTTTGACGAAGCGCCTCCGCGCCGTATACATAACCGAGGACGAGAAATTCCATTAACATCCTCCCATTGTCCGCATAAAATATCTTATGCGCCTTATCGCGCCTAGAGATATTACAGAGAACAATTCCAATGGTTCAATTTCCAAGTAGAAGAAGAAGAAGAAGAAGAAGAGTTCACGGGGCTGACGTTCTTCGCGTGTATTCGGTCATTATTTTCCAGCGTCAAATGGCAAAACTTTGGTGGGGGGAGAGTGCGAGAGCGGTCCCACGCAAACTCTCCCCCAACTTTTCCGCTCTCTGTCTCTCTTTCAGAGAACTCGAAGAAGAAGAAGAAGAAGAAGAGGAGGAGTGTAGGAGGCAAAAAAGTGGCAAAGGAGAGCCAGAAAAAGCCCGGCAAAAGTAGAGTAAAAGAGGCTCGAGAGGGAAGACGTCGCGCAAATGCACGAGGCTATCGATCTGCCGGGCGCGCGCGCGCGAAAGAAAGAGAGAAAAAAGCTCCTCTCTTCCCTCCTGGCTTGCCCTCTCGCCGCGAATGTATGTGTACGTGTGTGATAACCGCGCCGGGTGCGCGCGTACTCGAGTGCGTGTGCAGCCGTGGGAGAAGAAAATTGCCAGCAACTTATACGCGCGGCCGCGCGCGTCTCCGGTACATTCACATCGGGATGCTCGTGGAAGCCTTAATACATACACGCGAGTTATCTGCCAGCTGGAAACATAAATTTCGTTCGGAGGGAAGGGGAGAGCCAGCTCTTTGATCGGAACGCATTCGTCTTCTTATCGGAGAGCGACTGCTGATTATTTGATCTTTCGTGGATATTGGGGAGGGATAGTCGATGAATGCGACGCAGTTATCGGTGGGAAATTGGATTGGAAAAATTTAGAGGGGATTTCGTAAGTAGTGGAGGGGGAATTAAGGCGGATATAAGCCGTCGCTCTTCACTTTCCGAAAAAAACGATGGCTCCTTCGGTTCTCTAAGTCTTTTATGAGTTTTATAAGATCATTGCGGGCCATTAGTGCAGCGCTTGGTTTTTTCGCACATCTCGAGTGGGCGAAAAATTCTCCGATATTAAGTTTTTTGAAAATTCAAGGAGAGCATAAATATGTAGATGGAAAAACTGCTTATGTATGTAGTAGTAGACGATTTGAGAAACGAAAATTTATCAATCCAGATTAAATCTCCAATTTCGTTTTCCGCGCAAACGCGGTTACATCGCTGGTCTTATGAATTCACATTAAATTTGCAATCGCTTTCGATTTTGCATGTAAGATATAAATCGCGTCTCATTTCCTGCCTATGCATAACAAAGTGGCTTTGATGCTTTTTTAATCTCTCATTGATTCTTTCATGCACGGGCCTGGATTTCCATCCTGTCGTTGGCGGAAAATTATCTAGGTTTATCTCCGTATCCAGATAATTCACGCTAAAGGAGATTTATTTTAGATGATTATCTGCGTGGAGGCAGGTAATTTTCTACCGGGGTACTTCCAATTCGGATTACCGTTTTATGCGTTTTATATATATGTACAAGGTCTTGAAGAATCATCGTAATAGTAGATTTAAGGTGAGAGTTTCGCTGATTACTTTTCGTTTATTTCATTTAAAATGCATCTCGAAATTTTAATGACGCGAATTTTAGCTTTTTGATTTTTTAACAGGAATTTCGGAATAAGAAGTAAACAATAATGTAGAGCACTATAACTTTATGGTACAATTTCTTAATCTTATTTTAGCTACTTATTCACTTTTTTATGATATAGTTCATTTGAGCTAACCTGTAGCTAAACATTCTGCTAAAAATATTATGCTTTTGACTACATTAATGATTAAATTATGGTAAAACTATAGTACACAATTTAGTACATTGTGCAACTAGGGAGGAAAATGGACTTTTTCTAGCGAGGATGATGATTGAGCACAAGTGATACACGAGTGCTCAAAATCATCATCCGAGTCTGAAAAAATCAATTGCTCCCTTGTTACACATAGTCATTTTT